>JAVTVY010020731.1:0-74386 GCA_036873755.1 Hanleya hanleyi
AAATCCCAGACAGTTCAGAACCGGTTGGTAAAGTCTTGTCTGGCGCGTTTGTGCACAAACCCGTTTCTTTGTTTGGACAACAAAGGATTCTGTCCAAAGCCCGGCTTTCTTGACCGCTCTTTTGTTATCGGGAACGTGTGTTCCGGTGACACATCTGAACTTTGATCGCTGGTGAAAGCGACTGATCTGTCCAGAGTACAGTGTGTAAGCCTGTCCGGCTGGGATATTTTTATGACGATGAAACTGTATGAAAAACGAACAAAGATTTTTGCTTCACGGGTCGGCCTGTAGTCCAGTCCATTGGAAATAGAAATGCTTCAACTAGTTTCTGCAGGGAAATTGTATTCTCGCTGTTTTAAACGATAACACCTTCATTTTTCGTGTTGTTGTTGTGTTTCGTACTTTTCAGTTTTTGGTAGTTTACTTCTATGCATACAGTTCATTGTTCCTACCAAAATTTATTCTCTTGTTATATCAAGTGTTATTCTGTTTATTTGATATCTTGTGATCAAGAGAGAAAACTTGCAGAGGTTTTTCTCTGTCTTTTATTCTTACGTTGTTGTTGTTGCGTTTGTCTTCGTCGCCACAAGTCAAAGCTATACACTAGTCTACCACGTCTTTGTTACATTTTAATGAGCCTACCATATTACTCTCTTTGTGTATTCAAGGGTGTGTTGATCAAGAAAAGAGATCACGAGATTGTTTATTAAGAAATTGTGCTATTCTTTGGAACACATTTTTCTGCTAGTAAATATTGCATTGTGATATATTTATTTTTCACAACCAAATTTTCCCATTGGTATACAGTATTAGACTTACAATTCAAATTGAGTTGAGCTTTAATTTTATTTTCTTCTTTCTGAGAAATTAATATTATTAGCTTGAGTGTGAGTTTATTTCTCCGGGAAGTCTTTAGAATTGTTCTCGTTCAACGACACGTAGGGTGTTTATTGATCTTTCCCTGGTCTGTTGGTCGGGCAAAGATCAAGCCTGAAGTTACTCAATCATCTGCTTGGAACAGCATAAGACTGTTTCCATCGGGTGGTCTTCTTGTACTTCGTAAGTTACTTTCGTCTGAGAACGATTACCGGTTACAGCATAGTAAAAAGAACGACAGACAGCTCCTAAGCAATGTTCTTTGCCGTTTTTCTCCTCGACAGCTTCGTCCAAACATCTTTGGTCTACAGCTTTTGTTTGATCTTAATTTTTATTATCTACCGGCGAGAGACTGGATGATAATTTCATCTATTCCGTTTGAGGACTTATGTGTAGTTTAGACCTCTAATTGGAGGGTGAGTCTAGATTGAACATTGTTCTTGTTTGGTCAATTCAAATTGTGAAATTTAATGACCTTAGTTTATCTACCGGCGAGAGACATCAAAATGTAATTGCTCTCTTCTGGGAATTTTAAATTTTATTGAAGATATTCCTAGTTACGTTGGAAGTATCTTTGTGTTGATGTCGGGGATGTTGCTACCAGGGGGAGTTGCGCCCACGATTAACGCAAGGAACAACGATTGTGGTCTTCATCTCCTCTGCGTTTCAAATCTCATTACAGTTTCGCGAACTACCGCTGTTTCGTTCGGACTCCACTGTGACTTTTCGAGTTTCGGGTTTACAGTTTTCGGTTCAACTTCAGTTGTTTTTCCTTCTACGTCGTTCTTGTTCACCATAACGTCATTCCTGTTCACCTAAACGTCGTTTCTCGTACATTTAAAAGGTTGTACCCTGCTCCATTGTGAGCGTGTATGTACAATAAATTGAACTGTTTTGAAAGAAATTGGGGAAATCACTACGCCATTTTCTCATGCAACGCTTTTCTCGTTTCGCATTACGTCGTTCTGTTACACCTCAACGACGTTCCATTACGCCGTCACGTTGTTCTCATACACCTGTACGTCGTTCTCGTACATCTGTTAGACGTTCCCGTACGCCATAACGCCGTTCACCACGTCGTTCTTTTATACCTCCTTATCAGGGTCGTCAAGTTCGACAGTCCCGGTCTCCATTTCTAGATTTTTCTCTTGATTGTCATAGAGGCTTCGATGTTTTTTCGCCTGCACGTCTCTCGTCTTTGGTGTTTTTCGTCAAAAAAAAAAAAAAAAAATTCCTTTTGACAATTCGGTTGATGCGTCTTCATTATCGCTTGGTTGACCTCCATCGTTTTGCGAGATGCATATCTTCTTATACCCATTCATCCTCGTTTTCGGCGTTTCCTACGATTCACCATCAACGGTCATCGGTTTGAGTGGCAAGTCCTCCCGTTCGGAGTCAACATCGCCCCTTGTATCACTTCTCTAGCCTTGGCGTTTTTCTCCATCTCGGGGCTTTCACATCGAGGTTTACTTAGGTTCGTCGTTACTTTGGGGGGACCTTACTCATTACGGTCGTCTCCTAGTTCGGTCACTGCAGTGCCATCTGTCTTATTTACAGACGTCATCCCTCAATCCATTAGTGCTGGTATTGACGTCTCTACATCCACATCTGATTTTGGTGGCAGTCCCGCCACATCGTCATGCGGGGTGTTCCTTTCCGATTTCCATCTCCGGATCACCATCTCTACACCGATGCTTCCGAGACCCGTTGGGGAGGCCATCTGGATGGACTGGAGGTGTCCGGCAGATAGTCTAGGTTGGATGCCAGACTTCACATCAACTTTCTGGAAATGAAGGCAGTCATCCTAGCAGTTCAGCATTGGAGTTGGCGTCTCGTGAATTCGTCCCTTCTCATCGCTACGGACAACTACTGTCAGTGCTCACATCAACAAGATGGGTACCACCCGATCTTTGTCAATGTTTCGTCTGGTGTGGGATCTTTATGACTGGGCTCTCATTCATCTCTGTCATCTCAATGCTCGCCATGTTCCGGGTCGGCTCTTTGTTTTAGCGGACCACCTTTCTCGCCCCGACACCGTGCTTCAGATCGAATGGCCTTCATCCAGAGGTTTTCAGCCAGATCTGCAGCATCTGGGAGACCCCCCTTGATCGACTAGGCACAGTTCGCCCTCTTCGTCAGTCCGATTCCGTACCCTCAAGTTTTCGCATCAACGCCCTTTCAATCAACTGGGACTACTTCCTGGCTTATGCCTACCCACCCATGGCCCTGTTTCAGGAAGTTCTTCTTTAGATTACTCAGCACGACTGCGTTATTCTGCTCGTGGTTCCGTGGTGGCCTCGTCGTCAGTGGTTTCAGGTACTGGTTCCACTTCTCACTGCTCCGCCACATCGTTTTCCAGTTGGCCCAGCCTGTTGCGTCAACCTCACGGGATAATACATCACAACCCCCGGTGGCTCAACTTAAACGTCTGCAGACTATCCAGAGTGCACTTACAGTCCAAGGATTTTCAGCAGAAGTTGCACAGACGATGGTTTCAGCAAATCGATCTTCCACATCGCAGCTCTATCAATCGAAATGGGCCTATTTCGCCTCCTGGTGCCGAGAACGTGATTCCGATCTCGACTCTGCCTCTCTTTCCTTAGTAGCTGACTTCCTCCTTCACCTACATCGTGATAAGAAGTTTCAAATCAGCGCCAGGGGTTCTGGTCTGCTTTGGCTAGGGTTTTACGTCTTTCGACCGGCATCGACATTAGTGTGAATGACAATATCTCTGCTCTCCTACCCACTTTCGCCTTACAGTACTCGCCAGCTGTTACCGAAGTGGGATTTTGGTGTGGTTCTTAGTGCCCTGCTTCGTCCGCCCTTCTTTACAGTCCGCCTCTATTAAGCTGTTTCCTACAAGACTGCTTTCCTGGCGGCTTTCGCTTTGGCATCTAGAGTTTCCGAATTTCACGCTCTGGGAAGGTCGTCTTGACCTGGACGGCAAATTGGTCTCACATTTTCTTTCGTCCCGTCCCTGAGTTCATCGCCAAGAATGAGGCTGTGCGCCAAGGTCCTTGTGCTCAACGTTTGTACTCCATCCCTGCTTTATCAGACTTTGTTCGTGACCTTGAGGACGACATCCTGTTATGCCCTGTACGAGCCATACGTCCACTATCTCACTCGTATCGACCCTGGTCGGGGTTCTCGTCGTCTATTATTCCGGTCTCCAGTGTTCGAATTTAAGAAAAATTTTAACCAGTCCACCGGACTGGTGAGCCAAAAATGTAACAGTCCGCAAATATTTTTACTAGTCCGTTAATATTAAATAAAAGATCATGTGGGAACATTTGTCATCATGAATATTTTGTGCTCTGTTATGGTTGCTACTAAATAAGAAATTAATAATTGTGCATTTCTTGAATTTCTTGAGCGCGTGTGAAGATAATCACAGACGACAAACCGCAACCCCATCGGCTAGACTTCGACGGCGACTTTGACTGCACGTGTCGTCGCGAAAAAGACTGCTTCAACAAACGCCATTTCAAGCCAAAAATCAGTAGATTTCTTTCGAAGTTGATGGAGAATATGTTTAAAATTATCCTGGTAAACATGATCAGGTCGACTGAAGCGTAATCTTGTTGCTGATTTCTCGATTCCCGACCTGGAATTGGGAGCTTTATTTTCTGAAAAGATCGCCAACCTGCATTGCCATGCTGCATTACGGTCACACTTTACGGTGTGCTGACAGTGTTCACACCGCTTTACGGTTGTTGTTGTTGTTGTTGTCGTAAAACGTGGCCGTGGTCGTGATTTCGTTGGAATTTGCTGGAATTTTTTTAGACTCACACAATTTATTTAGACTCGGTCGAGTAACCGAAAACAAACATTTCGTTTTTCATTCTTTACAAATTGTGTGGACATATCCAGAGAAATAGTTAACACAATGAACTGAGAGCTTTTTTGTTACCAGTCCGACGGACTTGTTGTTCAGTCACTCATACCAGTCCGTTTGATTTTTTACCAGTCTCGGACTGACGGACAGGTGCCAAATTCGAACTCTGGTCTCTTCAGCCAACTGCAGTGCGTGACATTACCAAGAATACTATTGCTTCTTGGTTGAAGAAGACCATTAAATGGACATATCAACTTGCCATTGACGCTCCCCCACTTCTGACCTCTGCTTCTTTCCATGGAATTCGTGCCATCGCTACATCATGGCCTTTGTGGAAGAATCTATCCCTTCATGACATTGTCCAGTCTTGTGCATGGAGTGCCAATTCAACCGTTTTCTATCTGAGAGTTATGTCAGTACTATCAGATAGAGTGACCATGCTTGGGCCGCTGGTGGCTGCCCAGCACGTGGTCCAGTAACTTCCAAAAAAGGAGGGCGGGGGGTATCTTCGTTCAGCGCAGCAAGTCAGTCAATCAGCCAGCTTGCTGCATCATCACATCTAATCAGCCATTTCATATGTCCACCATATTACATGATCACCTCAATAGGTCAGTCAGTCAGCCATCTCATCGGTGAGTATGGTTTAGGCTTGGTTATTACTGGTTTTACTCTATTTACACCCACTGCGTATCTACGACCTGGGTTTTTCCTTCTATTGAGTATTGTGTACCATATTTACAATCAGGTTTTTGATTTTAATCCACGAGTACCCTCAGCGTCTTCGACCCGGGTTCTCTCTGGGTGAGTTTTAGTGTGCTGTAAGCCTATATAGTCAGCCAACTTACGGCATCATCACAGCTAATCACATGTCCACCTTATTACATGATCACCTCAACAGGTCAGCCTGTTGCCAACTCACAAGACATCTTTCAAGACCTGACACAAGGGTGAGTATTGGTTTTTAGGTATACTTTGTGTCATTTTCAGGTTTAAAGTACAGAGAGGTTTGTGTCCCAAATCTTCACCTGTTATCACTTAAATGCCAATATCCTCCATTTGGAGATCTCCTGCAAACAAAATTATCTCCCTTGATCGCTGCGTCGATCGTCCGCCAGGTGGCGTGCACTCCGCGCATGTCCATCACTCTTTTTCCTTTGCAGTCTTGGTGACAAGACCTGTTTTGAAAGAGCTCCTGTAAACAGTAACTTTTGGATTGTTATAGACGCACTCTAGGGTTATTTTTTCTCTCCCGTAGTTCATTATGAACCAACGTAGTCGCCCAGCTATAAAGATTTATAGGAACGAATCATGTCGTCAGTTTTAACCAGTTAAAGACTTGCATTTTTCTTTGTTTTCAAAGGTGTGTTTACAGTCACCTATGGCGACGCAGTCAACTCTGGAGAGCGGCCATTGACCTGGCAAGATGTCCAGCTGAGAAGCAAGCTACTCAGGCCCTCTTCAACGACTTGGCTGTAAACGAAGTTCCTACCAGCAACTTATCGTTGAAAACGATACTGTTGCCAGTGGAATCTTCACAACAGTCCCGTGAAACAGTACAGATCACGGACACAGGATCACAGCTCCACGGCGAAGAGCAGTACCCTGGAGCTACATTTTAAGACGGTGAACAAGTTACAGACCCAACACGGCCTAGTTCAAGTTCACCGGAGAAGATGAGATACGGACTCTATACCGGAGCCGTTACAACTACGGATCTGGGCAGACCTCGGATTACAGTTCCCGTTCATCCAAGTCTCCGCAACTCAAGAAAGACAAGTCTGCCAGCCGGGACCTGGTGGAGAACCGGGACCCGGGACAGAGCCGTACCCTGGGCCTTCAAGGACCTCGACACCTCAGAGCGCCGGGACTCCGACTGCAGAGCACCTCGGACCCGACCATCGGAGAGAGAGGTTACTTCCAGAGGCGGTACTACCCGCGGGACAGAGAACGACACGGACCTATGAAGTTCGGACTTATCCAGTACGCCGAGAGTCTACGTCTCACCGGGAGTCCACACCTACAGACCACGGACTTTAGATCAGCATACGGGACCATGGCTCTGAGAGATCAGCCCAACCGAGACCCCGTCAAGCCAAGAGCCTACAGAGACTAACGGGATACCGAGAGAATAGGCAAAGTGCAGACCAGTCAAGCCCAAGCCACGGCGATACGGTTTACTCTACTGCACCGGCTAGAGTGCTGACACGGACTCTACTAGACAGCCCCGTCACAGACACGGATCAAAGCGAGTACTCGGATACCAACTCCCGTTCATCCAAGTCCCCAAAGAACCGCCGTACCCCGGAGACACAGAGGGACACGGCGAAAAGGCAGTCCGAGAATCAAGATCACGGACTCCACCACTACAGCGGGACCCCGGCTCAAGCACAGCTCACCGGTTCCACGGAGTCACGGCTCTATACCGGACGCCGGGAGTCGGACAAGCCAAAGGCCTACAGGGGCCGGGATTCCAAGGAATCACGGCCCTATCCAGAGATCACGGCCCTATCCAGGGCGCCGTACTACGGAACTGGAGACCTCACGGACCTATCCAGACCACCGTGACTCCGATACCGGAGCACCGCGGGAGGAAACTACAGCCCGGAACCGTACCACGCACCCGGAGCCGTATCACGGAGCTGGATACCACACGGACCTATCCAGCGCGCCGAGAGTCTACACCTGAGAAGTCACGGACTCAAGCAGAACGGACTTATACAGATCACCGAGACTCCACATCCAAGGAGTCACGGACTTATGAGGAACGGACTCCGCCAGAACGCCGTGAGCCGGCCTCTACTCCAGCTTGGACCCATACAACGGAGCCATACCTCGGTACTACGGCAAGCAGATTTCGTAAACGAAGTCGCACACCGTTACAACGCCGAGATTCCTATCCTGTACGTCATCATCGAGAGAGGGACCGTCCTAGACGTCGGACCCCTTCACCTAGTCCAGCCTACCGGTCCAGTCGGTACCATAGGGACCATACCCCGGAGCGACCTTACAACAGACGAGGGAGAAGCCGTTCACCGGTTTCTCGTCAACAAGCATTGATGGCGAGGAGCGGACGTCTACCCACCATCACCGTAGCCCGTAGCATCGGGATAAAACGGAAGTCCAGAGATGAACAGGACTCGTAGATCACCATTCTGGACCTGCCCCCAAGGAACAGACTTCTGCTCCAGGGGTACCTTCCAAGGCAAGCCTGGTCAAGAAACACAGTCATCCCCAGGCTTCACAGCCCCTTACCAGGGTAGAGTTCCTTCATCGGAGACCCGTGAGATCACACGATATGAGGATCACGCACGAAAAGTCAGGATAGCGGCGCACGACGTTCCACTTCCTCGGCATCCTCATCTCATACGGATTCACCTCCTACGTCGGGCGGAGGTAGAAGAATAAGACATGCTACCCTTCAAAGTCAGGATAGCGGCGGTACATACGTTGACTCCAGAGATGCCCAGACCGGTGGTCGGCGATGACAAGCAGCCTGATGACCTCGCCGGGAACGGAGAAAACTTACTACGACACCTCTTTACGGTTTTAACAAACCTTCTGAGGAGGAAGCTGCGCCAACCTGCGCACCATCTCCAGCATCAGTCAACCTATACGACGCACTGGATCGACAATTGGAGACTTCGTCATCTCTCCAGGAGCCCGGTCCTTACAGGGCTTACACTCTTCACGGAGACAATCCACCGTTCAGGGCCCGAAGTCTGAACCGGATCTTGACAGACTGTTGAACTTCACGAGGACACCACACCAGCGGGGTACTTCAACAGAGGCAAGCCTGTGCTGTGGAAGATATGATGCTGACACAACACAGAATTACATCATACTCTGATTGGTTCCTGACGGCTATTTCCAAGGTGATTCAGGATCCAGACGTGAAGCATAAGCGGGATCATTGACCTTTTCACGGGCCAAGATGGAATTCTTCGGCGCCTTATCGACTCTAACAGAGGAGGTCGCCACGGAGGGTCTTTCCGGTCAGAACTCGGACAACCCAAGCTAGATGCTCAGAGTGGTGTTCGCCCTTACAAGGAAGGACAGTTCCAAGGCAAAGAGGGAATCTCCCGACCGGGACAGAGGTCAACCTCGTCATTCAGAATTGATGGTTCTCAAGCTTCACCTTCAAACCACTAGTCATCCTTTCATCCTTCCCAAGCTTCGAGTCTTCACTCACCTGATTGTAGAACGGTCGACCCTGATGATATAGAAGATCAGCGTCGAAGAAGTCAGTCCTTACGTGAGGTCTACTCCAAGTCCCGACACTTCATCTGACGATCATCCTCAGTCTTCTAAGAGCCGGATCCTACTCCTCATCGGATAATCTAGGACTCCACCTACACCCGACATCATGATCAGGGGAATCTATTTCGGGAGAAACGGCTAGTCGGTTTGACTTAACCCGTTTTTTCTTTGGGGTGAGACATCCAGTCTACAGTGGGCAAGCCTAGTTTCACATTGAGGTCCCTTCCAAGGCCAAGTCAACACGGACCCGGACACTGGAAGAGGACACGAGGATAAAGTCATCTTTAATCCGGAAGGCGAATTAGGACTCCAGAACAGAACCTGGGACTCCAGCATTCATCGGGATGACAGTAGAGACCGGACCAGACGACGGGACCGGACACTTACTGAACATATTCGACTCTACAGGAGTTGGACTCCGACTCCCGATTGTCGTCACTTTCTCGACGTCTCCAGAGACCCTTGTCCAGTTTCGCCTCGATGATCATGGCGGTCCAGGGATATTTCCAGGGACCCCACGGATTATGTAGTACGGCTACATTCAAGCGGCAAGCAGGTTTTCCGGCATATGGAACCTGCACCGAGAACCAGACCATCAACACCATGACCCAGAGGCCCGTGGGATGGAACTACAGTCTACTACTCACCCGGGACCTAGCACAGTTTTGGCTAGCTCCAGGTACTCCTCATTACAGTTTCTCAACTACAACTGATCCTGAGCGCAAGAACAAGCAATCTAAGGATGCTCGTCCCGGAACATCTTCACCCCCCTTCCAGAGTGGCGATGCCTGAGTCAGTTTCAACCAAGCACATAGAACTTCACATTCACCGATGCGGAATTCATAGCTTAGAGGGGGCCATTAGTCCGGCAACAGATAGCCGACACATCACATGGATACCACGACAGACAAGCAACGCATCATCTTCCTTAGGGATATCTACGCTAGAAGGCGGTCCCCCTTGGAGGTTGCGGTTGTACATCACATCAGCATTGATTACGAACGTTCAGTACGGTCGTCAGTTGCGTCAAGTTTGGGGGGAGCAAGATTCCAGTCACTGTCTTCTAGAAACATCAACACTGGTCCTAGCAGCACGGTATCAGCAATACCATGTCACAACACCATGTGTTTCACATCACTTCAGGGTTCCCGCCGACAGCTTTCTCCAAGTCCTACAAGGTACTACAACCGGAAGATCACTTTTCCACGGGGGCACCGGGACCCGCAACGGCCGAACCCCCACGTCTGCTACGGTCCAGAATTTCCTTGCAGACCAGGGTTTTTCTCCAGGACCAATTGTACAGACAAGGACAGCAGCAAGCTACTATTTACTGTACAGTCGCATCAAGCCCGGAGAATGTACTATAGTAGAGGACCTGTGGCCAACACTGTTTCTGTTCCAGCAACAGCTGGTTTTTCCTTCTGCATCTGTATCAGGGCAGGGAATCTCAGTCAAGCAGTACACAGGGGTATCACTCAGCATCATCCAGGGTTGTCAAGTTCACCCACGGAACCGACTACATTCCAGCATTTCAGCTTTCCATGGTCTTCACCTTACAGTCTCGCCGAACACATCAATTACCACCCAAGGAGACCTGGATGTGGTACTAGGGCATTCTTACGCCTGCCATTCGAACCAGTTCTACCAACTGCAGTCAAGATCCTGTCCTGCAAGACAGCTCCATGACAGTCTTCACTACGCAATCAGAGCATTGCGCAGTAGAACCTAGTTCCTTGACAGGGATGACAGACTGATCAACCAGAGCCTTTCATCCCATCCCGGATTTCGTCATTTAGAACGATTCCACACGTCAGGGACCAGACGTCCAAAGACTGTACCAGATTCCAGCGCTAACAGATTTCGTGTACCTGCTGGAGGAGAAGAGGTTTTTATATCCAGTCAGAGGCCTGGAGCACTCTTTATAGAACCGACAAGAGGTTCCAGCTGTCTTCCTCTCTCATCACTTCTAACAGACCCATCAGCGGACATCACTAGTCCATGATCACCGTCTGGGTTGAAGAAGACTGCCGACTGGTTTAACCAACTCGCCATCAACGCTCCTTCTCCTTTATGGAGACATCGTCTCACAAGATTAGAGCCAGTGTGACGTCCGGGCCACTTTGGGGGAAAACTTATCGTTGAACGATACTGTTGACACCTGCGCTTGGACGATCAATTCAACTCATGCTGATTGCTATCTTCAGACATGTCTGTACAGACAGATAGGATGACTACACTGGACCTATAGCTACAGCCCAGGGTATAGTCTACCACTCCTATCAAAAAAGGGGGGGGGGGCACCGATCAAGCAAGCAAGATCCCGACAATTCCACAAGCATAGAGGACAGACCATGCCGGAGACGAGGGGACTTCAAGGCATCACGATGGCATCTGATTATCTAGCCAAGTATGCGAGCAAAGGGTAGGAACAGAGTCCACCTCTCGCCGCATTACTTGTAATACCTCGAACTCCCTACGCTTCTATACGACACGGGAATTATCAGGATATTACTGGGCATATTAGATTTACAAAATCAGAACAAGGCGTGCTCCGCTTAATCCAAAAGCAAGTCACAAGGCCGGCTACCCAACCTCCTCTGTTGGGAGTCTGGCATTTAAGTGATAACAGGTGAAGATTTGGGACACAAACATTAAACATTTATAAATAATGTTGGTGTTTGTTACCAAATCAAACCTGTTATCAACGTTGATTTGCCCAACCCATCCTCCCCTCTTTGCTCGGCCTTGACTCAAAACAGGTCTTGCTCAACATGGGAAAAAGAGTGATGGACATGCGCGGAGTGCACGCCACCTGGCGGACGATCGACGCAGCGATCAAGGGAGATAATTTTGTTTGCAGGAGATCTCCAAATGGAGGATATTGGCATTTAAGTGATAACAGGTTTGATTTGGTAACAAACACCAACATTATTTATAAATGTTTAATTTTGGTGCATGAGGGCTATTATGACCAGCTTATGAGATCATCTCTAGAGAGGTAGCTGCTGTCAACTCACAAGTCATCTTACAAGAACTGACACATTCGTGAGTACTACTTTCAGGTTTGCCAGTGTCAGCAACAGGGACTAAAGTACAGAGAGTTGACGTAAGACGGCTTGTGGACTAAAGAGTGGTATAAGATGGGCACCTTGTATGCAATGTTGTCGGGATGTACATGACCACTTCTATTCGTCATACACTGATTACCACTCGAATACTCACAGCGCCACCGGCCCGAGTTCCTTCGTGGGGGTAAAATTGTGCACCACATCCACGATCACGGCTGCATGGACGAGTACATTCAACAATCTATTATGATTACTCCATGACTACCCACAGCGTCACCAACCAGGGTCCCTCTTGTCGAGTACTAGTGTGCCATGTCCGTGATCATCTCAGTGGTTACTCAGCCTGCTATTGGAACTACAACAAGGCCGAGGTGCCCACCTCCATATGTTGGTAGTGAGCCATAGCAACAGCAGGTGTAGATTTGAGCAACAAATATTAAACATTTATAAATAATGTTAGTATTTGTTATCAAATCAAACCTGCTGTTGCTTTGATTACCCTCCCATCCTGCCCCTCACTCCACGGCCTTGCACACCACACGTCTCGGGCTATAAGAGTGAGAAAGAGGGAGATTCAGGTTTGTGCAGGGCTTAAGTAACCTAGCTGAGCTGAGAGAGCTCCCTAAGGGGAGACAACTTTTCGTTTTAACTATTTGTAAGGATGCTCCTAAAGGGAGATAAGCCATAGCAACAGCAGGTTTGATTTGATAACAAATACTAACATTATTTATAAATGTTTAATATTGTACATTTCAGAAAAAACAAGCATGAGGACACATTGAAGCACTTGTTAGGACAGATGCCAACCCAAAATGTTAGAGGGGTGTTTGATGAGTACTCGGGGTAAGCTAGATCTCTGTCAAATAATGTCATTGTTAATATGAAAAGGTTGCACATCTAGCTAACCCTTGACTGGATGAGTAAGATGGTTTTTACCCCGCAGCCAATTTTGGCCTAAGGGTATTGTTGTCATAATGTATGTCCGTCCGTCAGTACATGAACGAGATATCTGCAAAATGATTCCACTGATGAATTCCAAATTTGTTATGCTTACTTGATCAAGAGCCAGAAGCCTATCATGAATGAACTCTTTGGACAATTTATATGGTTGCTATGGCAGCATAATCATTTTGTTTTCCATGATTTTTTTCTCTTTTTTTTCCCCCCCCCTCCATCAGCCAAGAGCCAGTTTTGGCATGTCACATATACATTTCCCAGGAATGAAATATACCATAGCAGTATTTGCAGAAAAATAGTAAATTGTACTTTGAGGACCTGATCAGACTCCTTTTGCAGTCTGTTCATTCACGAGATATCTGTAAAACCATTATGATGATGGCTTCACATTTGGTGTACCTACTTATTTGGTTGAGCCAGAACAACTCATAAAATTCAACATTCAATCAATCCGCCTTTTGCGCTATTCCTAATGCCGGTTTCGTCCGCAAGGTGGCGCTAGCGCTCACAGCACTTTGGTCTGTTCCGGTTGTCTGCTAATGTCAACATGTGCAGGAGGGAAGGCGGGTATTGTATTTCGCCTCGTTTCTTCAGATTTTCTCACTGATGGAGACGTCTTTGGTAGTTTACGTAAGTATAGTCATCAAGTCTAATTTTTACTCGTTTGTACAAGCATAATAAAAGCCACTTTGTCAACAAATTGGGCAATCAAAGCTCGTCGTTGTTGTTGTTATAAAACATGGTGAGTGGACGGCAGTTCAGCCTGATTAAACCACACTCCACCAGAAACAATCAGCAGGGGCCAGTTTGTTTGATTAAGTACTGTGAGAAATAATCGGATTGTTAGTTTATATAGCCCGACTACTATGTAGCTGTTAATGTAGCTGTATGATTATAATGTGATAAACAAGAACCCAACCCGCCTCAGTGGGACGGCTGGTAGTGTTTCATAATTTTAATGTGAAAAGACACACTGAACATGCAGGAAATTAATGTGCCACATGTCTTCTAACTTCTCATAAATACTGAGGAAGTAGTTTTTGCACTAATAGCTACTTATTTTTAATTTTTTAATTATCTAATTATTATACCATGTATTTCTTCTGCAAAATCAAGGATTAAAAGATTAAATGTATTCCTGTCTGGAGAACCCAGTCACAGATTGAAAGATTAAAATGTTTGACATTACTCAAGTTGTAAACAATGAGTAAGACACATGTAAGGATTATCCATAGTGTTTGAAAACAGGAATAGCTGACATGGATAATCCTCCTTAGAAGTCATTATTGTAACATCACTCGCCAAATACGTTAGAAGCCACCAACCATAGATCTGCTCAGACTTGCCAAGTGAGGACAATCTAACAAAAACAAAACATTTGCAATTTATCAAGAGAATAAATCATCTCAATATGATTAAAGCCGATTGAAGCCAGGAGAACCGCGACAATATTATCAGTGATAATGCCTCGACAATCGTATGGTACAGTAATCCTTTATCCCTGAGTCGATGACACGCAAGTCTCTAGTATAACTAAACAAATGTTTTATAACAACAACAACGACGAGCTTTGATTGCCCAATTTGTTGACAAAGCGGCTTTTATTATGCTTGTACAAACGAGTAAAAATTAGACTTGATGACTATACTTACGTAAACTACCAAGGATGTCTCCATCAGTGAGAAAATCTGACGAAACGAGGCGAAATACAATACCCGCCTTCCCTCCTGCACATGTTGACATTAGCAGACAACCGGAACAGACCAAAGTGCCGTGAGCGCTAGCGCCACCTTGCGGCCGAAACCGGCATTAGGAATAGCGCAAAAGGCGGATTACAATCCATTTCAAGACTCTAGAAGATTTGTAGCACCATTGAACATGATTAGCTCGACATGACTGTCATAAGAGCCGAGGGGTTTTCAGATGTGAAGCTTCGTATTTTCCTTTGATGTGTATATTTCCATTCTTGCCTCCGGCAGTTGGAAACAATACGCTCTTTATCAAGCCTTATCAGCGGTCTGATATTATAAAACTTGGCTGTTTGCAGAGCGAAATAAGCCATATCGGTGAGTAAATTTTGAAGGTACATGTACAAGATAGTATCCCCTGTGATATTTTGAATAAACAAATGTGGGTTAGATTCATTGATACATATTTGTTGGACAAATGAACACTGCTGACATGCCAGGAGACTGCTTTTCCCAGACCTAATTCTTCACATATTTCACAGTCAATAGGCTACATGATTAAGAATAGATATCATCTTTTGTTGAGTGTTGATATTCTTGTGTTTTCTGTTACAGGAGACTTGGAGAAGATGTGAAAAGTTTAGAGAATGATGTACAGAGAAAGAAGCTGGAGCTATCCACAAAGGAGGCCAATCGTAAAATGACCAAGTATGATGTCTTATCACATACTAGGATCAGAAGAATAATGTTTCTGATGAGATTTCTGCTGTCCTGCTAATAACGTGACTGTTAATAGTATTGTTATCCCTGGTCATGGAATGATGTGTGAATTGTCTAAGGGCTGTTCCAGATAAACATATGTACCCCCCCCGGACGGCAAAGAAAAAAAAAATATGTGGGTGGTTGTTGTCGTAAAAATTTTGCTGGTCTAGGTGGGTGTATCTTGAAATAAACCACTTCTCTGGGTGGTTGGATTCATTACTTGTAAAATGCTTCTGTGTGTGGGCCCTCAAATCCTTTTGAGGCATATAGTATTCATTATTTATGTATCTAGATAAACTTATTTTAATCCTCGAATCTTGTCCCGAGTTCGCGACCAACGTTTGTGGTCGTTGTTGTTGTTAACTGGCGCACTGTGACTCCACACAAAGGTGATCTTGAATACCGTGCTTTTTCATTGGACAGGCATCCATGTCAAAGATATTTCATCCAATGAAATACCACGTTACGAAGATCTTTGTCAAGTGGCAGTGAATTCTCTATGAATGGAGATTTTTCGGCAATCTCTGTCCACTGAAAGCAGGTAACGATAAGTGCCCGTCTCACCGGAGAAAACGAAACTAACGAGAGTGGCGACACTGTCGCCACGAGTTATCTCCCTTCGTCACATAACCGCGGAGATGGCCGACATCCGAAAGCCGGGAAACCTTGGGGATCATTTAAAACATGTGGGTGGGTTGTCTCAGGTTTTAATTTTCATAAAAAAAATTGTGGGTGTGTGGTCTCCGGGTTTCTCATAAAAAAATGTGGGTGGGTGGTCTCCAGCTTCGAGAAAAATTATAGGTTATTCAGGCCTTGCATTTTGACGGGGCTGATTGTATGCTTTAACCTTAAATCAGCCCCGTAAAATGAAAGGCCTGGTTATTGGTGGGTCTGGGAATCCTTTTTCTGCTGTTGTGGGTGGTTACAAAAACTGAAAAATCAAATATGATGGTGGGTGGGTGCTAACAGAAGTGCCTTCCGGGGGGGGGGGGGGTACATATGTTTTTCTGGAACAGCCCTAACAGTCTCGTCAGTTTCTTCATGTTGCTTTTGTGTTATCATGGTAACTACCATTTCAGCTCATTAAATAATTTAAATATTCAATGATAATTGTGTATATTGCTTGGAATAAGCAAGCTTAGGCAAAGTTATATTAGTTCCTGTTATGTTGGCTTAAATGGAGTCCTAGTCATGTATAGTCAGGTTGTATGACTTTTCCTTCCTCGATCTGTGTGTTTATCTAGTCACCATTCATCTTCATTGTTTCAGCTAGATTGGTTTAAATTATTTTGTTATTTCAGAGAACACCTGAAGAAGAAAGAAGATGAGCTCAAAGGTAAATGTCAAACATTGCAAGTCTGAAGATCTGTTCAAATATTTCATAATCACTCTCAAGGAATTCTACCCTATTTTGAAATGTCACTGTTACAGCAATCTCATGGTTTCAGATTGTATACCTCCTACTGTAACATATACCCTCTTGGGTTAAAAAAAGAGTGATGTGCAACTTTTGTGCACATGGCCATCAGCAGTGGGGTTAGGATTTCACAGCTAAACAAGATGTTGTACCATGTTCTCTTGTGAAATTGTTGAGCCTCTGAATTGTTCATTCTACTAAAGATACTCAGACCAGATATAACTACCAGTTCCTGACAAACAGATGCAGTTCAATACAATTTGGATGAAATCTGAGATAAAGTAATGTCATATTGTATCCCAGATGAAATGAACAATATTTATATGTATTCGTGACCATCGATTACTCTTTTGTGATCACTCGATATTACTTTTTCTGACACCCCGGGCTCTCTGACTCTTTTGATATTTGAGTTTATATTTCTTTTAAACTGTATTTTGTTCATTCATTTATCTTATCTAATTCCCTTTGACTTCCGTATATTTATAAGTCTATATTATGCATTTGTCACTATGTATTTCCTGTACATTTACTGGGAGACGCACTAATAAGTTCGGCTTATTGTGCTCCTGTCGTCGAATAAACTACATGTATTTAAACCAAATGAACAATATTTGATGTGAATTTTTTATGTTCTTTTTTGGCCGTCTACAAAGTTTATTTAATTCAGCCTCATGCCATGAGTTTTCTTTTCACATATTTCTTAACAATGTGTTTTCTCTAACAGCCTTGGAGGAGAAGATATTTGATGTATGTGGCAGTCAGAACTTTGAAGAGGGTCTGGTAATGTTACAGGAAAAGATGGCTCATACTCAGGAGTAAGTTTCAATGTACACCAAATGTGCATCACTTTTTTTTGCTGAAATACTGCTGAACATGACAGTAAAGTTCACTCTCTCTCTTGATAAGATGTGTAATAGTCTAGCTGCTCACTTAGTACCATAAATTGTTCTGTTTAACTCCCAACGTTTCACTCATTACCCACTGGCGAATAGATTCCAGCAACTCGAGACCCTCTGAAAGCAATGCCTTATGGGGGTGTATCTAAAATTCTGTAGGAAGGGATTTATCTGGGATGTTGTGGTGCACACAGGCCATGGTATTATAAGGGCCACAACTCTTCGGACAGCTTGTCGAAACTGCAGGCAACTAACTGGGGCACCCGTGGTGTTCCCGGGAGTAAAATGGAATAGGACCCCACACATGGGGTTTCGGATGAAAAAGAACAGGACAATGGTGTTCTGACATGTCTGAAAGGTTTGGTAAGGATTCAACGGTCATGATATGACTGAAAGATTGTTGAGGGCAATGTTGCATCTTACACACACACCCACTCTATAAGGTTCCTCAACTTGATTGTCTGTATTTTTGCAGTCAGCGTGGTTCCTTGGTGGGCGCTTCACATTTCTTCAGAAAGTATACTGAAGAATTGAGAAAGGATGATCCTTGCTGCCCCTTATGTCACAGAGAATTTGATGGAGACCAGGAAGTACGGGAGCTCATTTTGGAGGTAACTTCCGTGTTTGCCTTTGTTCATACATTGTGGCTCGTCGACATTATGAAATAGAGTGGCTTGCTGAATTTGCACTCATTTGCACCAAATTTGGATTTGGCTTGTTGAATTTGTACATGCCTGGAAAAGTTTGAGAACGTCTTATCATGGATGTCCATGATGATATCAGATATTTAAATCTTCAATGCGACAGAAATGTTTTTTAATTGACTTGGGTCCTCAATGTGGAAATATGAGTTACAGTTTATATCATGGGCATTTCTTTTGCTGTGGCAGTGTCGTGGTCTCGGCAGATCAAACAAAAGATAATATCATATGTAGCATGTCTAGACGTATCACAGACTAATCATATTAACTTGGAAATGTCTTGAACTTAACTTTTTATTTAGGGAAGAAATTTTGAATTTCTGATCGAGGGGTCCTCGTTGATTTTCCTGACTTTCTAGAATTGCAACTTTCCCTCAGTTGCATTAATTTGATCACCCCTCTGTTTTAGGGAGCTTCCTGAGATTAGGGCATGAGTTCCTTTGTAGGAATGGCATATGCCGGTTATCCAAATGGAATACACCATGCATGCCCAGTTTGGTGTTCTAATCTGGATGGAGAGGAGTTCCCTCCATGCCATTGCATGGTATGGCATAAGCCATCCTTTGTCTGCCGATTTCCAAAAAGGATGCCATGGAGTTTCTAGGAGTTCCAACTCCGTGCACCATGCTACTCTGTTTGTAATGCCTTATGCCAGTTTCCAACATGCCCCAAGTTCAAGAAGCTCCCTTACCACGTCAGATATCACTTCTGGTAATACATTTATTAGGGGAATACCGTAGTCAAATTTCATAACATTTGGACATGCAAATTTGACAATCGACAAAAGATCAACGATGATGGTTTGCAAATCGAAACTCAGCTGAGCCTGGGATATTAACATTTTAAAAGCTTCTAGCAGACAAACTACTACGACAAGCTGCTACTATTACAAGGTTCATTGCATTTCTAAAGCAGCATTAGACCTCAACCTGAAATTAATGTAATGTTAATTCACTTCTATTGGAATCTCATGTCTGCAGACTTGATTAATTCCCAATATTTCTCTTGTAGTTGGACCAGAAGTTGAGGATGGCGCCATCTAAAATAAAAAAGGCTGAAAAAGACCTGGAGGAATATCAAACAAAATATGACTCTCTGAATCAGCTCAAACCTCTGCAGGCCAATGTATGTATTTGTATGCAGATTTGGAGCTTTAAGTCCCACTTAGAGCCATGTCACTTGATTACTTCAAGTGATAGTCCAATGATCCTGTCTTAGTGAGATATATGACAAATGTTTTCATTTTTGAAAAACTTCATAAGAATTCAGGCATATTCTGGTTTGTAATTATTTATTCAAAGTTTGAATAAGGCAAAGGGCAGAAGCTGTTCTACAATTAACCATTATTTTTGTGAGAATTCCCATTAAGTACTTGATTGGGAGTTAGTTGAAGTAGTAAACGGGAAACTGACTGTTCAGTGTTGTGATGTTCCCATCCTATCAGTACTGTGATGTTCCCAACCTATCAGTACTGTTCAGTACTCTGATGTTCCTAACATATTAGTACTGTGATGTTCCCTACCTATCAGTACTGTTCAGTACTCTGATGTTCCCAACCTATTAGTACTGTGATGTTCCCTACCTATCAGTACCGTTCTATGATGTTCCCAACTTATCAGTACTGTTCAGAAAGACCCTAATACCATTGGTTCTGTGCAGTAACTGAGTGGCACTGCATGGACATCTTCTGTACAGTCATTAACTGAGCAGTTAAGCAGTCAAAACTGATAAGTACTGAGGTTCTGAGCTGTACTGCTCAGTTGTTGTAAAGAACAGTTCAGTTGCATGGAACTGTACAGTAATTTCTCGAAACCTATCAGTAACTCGAGGGTACTGCTCAGTTATTGCTCAGTACAGTATGGTCATAAACTGGTCAGAACTTCTCAGGGGTCTTTCTGACCAGAAATGGATAGTTACTGACCAGTCCCTATTTAGGCTGATTCGTTTACAAAACAGAGAAGATTCATCAGTGACTTCAAAAATGATGTCTCATTGATCAGATTAGAGCGGTCCCTAATGATTGTAAAGTAATTGTAGTATACATGTTCATTATCTGATCATAGATACACATGCTAACAGAGACAGACATTCCTGAACTGAAGACCAAACTAAACAGGATAGGTACAGAGGTGGAGGACCTCAGAAACACCATACAAGATGTAAGTATACCTAACTCCTTCCCAAATGTTCTAATGTGGTCAAAGTCACAAGGTAATGTATCTGCCACATGTTGCTGTATCACAGTCAAATGTTAATGTATCATAGTCACATGGTAATGTATCACTCACATGTTACTGTATCACAGTCAAATGTTAATGTATCACAGTCACAAGGTAATGCATCTGCCACATGTTGCTGTATCACAGTCAAATGTTAATGCATCATAGTCACATGGTAATGTATCACTCACATGTTACTGTATCACAGTCAAATGTTAATGTATCACAGTCACATGGTAATGTATCACTCACATGTTGCTGTATCACAGTCAAATGTGAATGTATCACAGTCACATGGTAATGTATCACTCACATGTTACTGTATCACAGTCAAATGTTAATGTATCAGTCACATGGTAATGTATCACTCACATGTTGCTGTATCACAGTCAAATGTTAATGTATCACAGTCACATGGTAATGTATCACTCACATGTTGCTGTATCACAGTCAAATGTTAATGTATCATAGTTACATGTTAATGTATCACACACATGTTACTGTATCACAGTGAAATGGTAATGTATGACAGTCACATGGTAATGTATCACTCACATGTTAGTCACATGTTACTGTATCACAGTCACATGTTACTGTATCAGTCAAATGTTAATGTATCACTGTCACATGGTAATGTATCGCTCACATGTTACTGTATCACAGTCAAATGTTAATGTATCACAGTCACATGGTAATGTATCACATGTTACTGTATCACAGTCACATGGTGATGTATCACTGACATGTTACTGTATCACAGTTACATGTTATATATCACTTTCACATGGTAATGTATTAGTCACATATTACTGTATCACAGCCACTTGTTAATCTTGGCTGTTCATGGAAACAATATGGCAGGTTTATATAATTAGTACTCACATGACCCCTAACTTTGTATTATGTGGAAATAGATACCAAGAATCAATTGTAACTTTTGCATCTCTTTGGTCTGCTAAATCAAATAGAGGCAGGTCGAACATTGTAGCCTGAACAATGAAGTTGATGGCAGTGAGGAAGTGGGGTTGAGATATTGGTAGCTGTTGTCTTTGAAATTACAAATATGAGCAACAGCTGTGCCTCAGATCTCCTGGACTTATAAAGGATGGAAACATATCGGGTCATTTGTATGCTCTCCCAATGGAGATATGCTATGGAAAACTGAACATTGTCCGACTATTTGAACAGTATATGATAACAAATTTATTTCGCATCAGAAAGAGGATGACCTACAGACAAAGCAGGCTGATGAGAGTATGGCAATGGGGATGACTGCAGACATCATCCTGATGGACCGGTACCTGGGTGAGATCAGAGACCTGGACAGGAAGGTCGCCTCTCAATCCTCCAAGTTAACAGGAGGAGGTAAGTTACCATGGTGACAGAGATGACTGCAGACATCATCCTGATGGACCGTTAACTGGGTGAGATCAGAGACCTGAACAGGAAGGTCGCCTCTCAATCCTCCAAGTTAACAGGAGGAGGTAAGTTACCATGGTGATAGAGATGACTGCAGACATCATCCTGATGGACCGTTACCTGGGTGAGATCAGAGGCCTGGACAGGCTGGCCGCCTCTCAATCCTCCAAGTTAACAGGAGGAGGTAAGTTACCATGGTGATAGGGATGATTGCAGACATCATCCTGATGGACTGTTACCTGGGTGAGATCAGAGACCTGGACAGGAAGGTCGCCTCTCAATCCTCCAAGTTAACAGGAGGAGGTAAGTTACCATGGTGATAGGGATGACTGCAGACATCATCCTGATGGACCGTTACCTGGATGAGATCAGAGATCTGGACAGGAAGGTCGCCTCTCAATCCTCCAAGTTAACAGGAGGAGGTAAGTTACCATGGTGATAGGGAAGATTGCAGACATCATCCTGATGGACTGTTACCTGGGTGAGATCAGAGACCTGGACATGAAGGTCGCCTCTCAATCCTCCAAGTTAACAGGAGGAGGTAAGTTACCTTGGTGATAGAGATGACTGCAGACATCATCCTGATGGACCGTTAACTGGGTGAGATCAGAGACCTGGACAGGAAGGTCGCCTCTCAATCCTCCAAGTTAACAGGAGGTAAGTTACCATGGTGATAGAGATGACTGCAGATATCATCCTGATGGACCGTTAACTGGGTGAGATCAGAGACCTGGACATGAAGGTCGCCTCTCAATCCTCCAAGTTAACAGGAGGAGGTAAGTTACCATGGTGATAGAGATGACTGCAGACATCATCCTGATGGACCGTTAACTGGGTGAGGTCAGAGACCTGGACAGGCTGGCCGCCTCTCAATCCTCCAAGTTAACAGGAGGAGGTAAGTTACCATGGTGATAGGGATGATTGCAGACATCATCCTGATGGACCACTACCTGGGTGAGATCAGAGGCCTGGACAGGAAGGTCGCCTCTCAATCCTACAAGTTAACAGGAGGAGGTAAGTTACCATGGTGATAGAGATGACTGCAGACATCATCCTGATGGATCGTTACCTGGGTGAGATCAGAGACCTGGACAGGCTGGCCGCCTCTCAATCCTCCAAGTTAACAGGAGGAGGTAAGTTACCATGCTGATAGGGATGACCTCTGACATCATACTGATGCACCGCTACCTGGTTGAATCCAGGTCTCTGCTCAATTCTCAAGGGTACAGGAGTGTGAAACCTCTGCAAATACATGGAAATCTGCGTGAAGCGAAATTCTGAATTTCCACTGAAATAATAGCCTACCTCGTGTTTTTCTCATTCGAGCCAATCAACTGACAGCTCGACTTCTATCTAAATCTGTATGGAATGCTGGGAAATAGACTACTAGCTGAGTCAGGTGAGAAAACTAGTCCAATATCTGAGGTCAGGGCCCTAGAACAGTGGGGAGATCAGATATGTGAGGCTGGGGCACTAGAACATTGATGAGATCCGATATCGGAGATCAGAGCACAAGAACTGTGATGTAAGGTCAGGGACTGTGTGTAAGGTCAGGGACCTAGAACTGTAGTAAGACAGATATCTGAGGTCACAGCACTGGCACAGTGGACAGATCAAACCTGAGATCGGGGACCTAGAACAGTGGTGAGATCAGATATCTGAGGCCTGGGATCTAGAACAGTGCTGAGATCAGTTATTTGAAGTCAGAGACCAAGAACAGTTGTGAGATTAGATATGTGAGGTTAGGGTATTAGAACAGTGGTGAGATCAAATATGTGAGGTAATGGACCTAGAACAGTGGGTAGATCACATATATGAGGTCAGGAACCTAGAATCGTGTTGAAATCAGATAGCTCAGGTCAGGGACTTAGGACATTGGTGAGATCAGATATGTGAGATCAGGGACCTAGAACATTGGTGAGATCACACATCTCAGGTCCGGGACTTGGAAAATTGGGGAGATGAGATATTTCAGGTCAAGGACCTTTAAACCTTGGGAGTCGTATGTGAGGTCATGGGACCTAGAACAGTTGAGAGATCAGAGATATCTGAGGTCCGGGACCTATAACAATTGAGAGATCAGATATCTGAAGTGATGGACCTAGAACAGTGTTGAGCTCAGATAACTGGACAGATAATAATATGTTGAACACCTATTCCACTATCTGACACCTGTTGTTTCTGTGTGTTGTAGGATCTGACAGGACAATGCAGGAAGTAAACAATGAGAAGGAAGAAACCCAGATGCAGCTGTAAGTTTTAACCGTTTTTGAGTGATATTTTGTTTGACTAATTAGAAAAGAGTTGTAAATTCCACAATTGATATTGATCACTTGTTCGTTCTAAGCTTGATAATGGCTCTATTGTTTACAACGGTGCAAGCAAGTCAATCTTGGCAAAGCTAGATCCTATTCTCCATCAAGGACTAAGACTTTGCCTCATAGCGTTTAAAACATCACCTAAAGAAAGCTTATACATGCATGTTAAAGCAGATGAATCTCCTTTAGAACTTCAAAGAATTAAACTAGCACTGCAATATATAACAAATTGCAATCTAATCTCTCAAATCCTGCATATAACTGCTTATTTAAAGAAGCCCTTCATTATTCCACCTCATGGAAATCGTATGAAACCACATATTGTAGCAGCTCGTATTAAGCTTAGTCAAATTTTACCAAACAAGCGCTTACCAGTTTCACCATGGCATTTAGCCAGACCAGAGGTAGATATTACAATGACGAAATAAGAAAAGGCAGACACGAGTCATCTCGTGTACACACAAGAATTTGGTTTATTGAGAGAAAAATACAGATCGCATCAAGCTATTTATACAGATGGTGAGAAAGTAGCGTGTGCTACTATCTTTGTGTGTTCCGAAACTAAAAGCTGTCGACTTTCAGGTAAAAGTTCGTTTTTCACTGCCGAAGCCAAAGCTGTATTGTCAGCTTTAGAAGGTATAGGGCATAGGAGGAAAATACATCATAGTCTCAGATTCACTGTCGTGCCTTCAAGCGATTGAGAGTGGAACTTGAACTCACCCGAGCTTGAACATTCTACAATGATATGACCGTAGATTCATCAACAGATTGATGTTGTGTTTTTGTTGGTTGTCTATGTTGGCATCAAAGGAAATAGGCTGATGACATGACTAAGGCAGCCCTTGATAATGAGGTTGATCCTGTTGGAATTCCATATAGCGATTTCTATCTGTGCTTATGTGAGAAAGCTGTTTCAATCTTTATGGGATGCTGTGGATAATAACAAACTAAATGAATTTCAAAAAACTCTAAGATATAGTCATCTGAGCAGCCAGAAACTTTTCAATCAAGCCATGATCTGGCAATGTAGAATCGACCATACCCGATTTACTCACGAACATTCACTAAAAAAATTCCATGTCACAAAGATCTCGCAGTGAAACATATTCTGATCAACTATATAGGTTTTAAGATTATAGGAGATTCTTTTTATGAAACAGCTACTTCAGAAGATCATTTTAAAAGAAGACTGTATTTTAAGTCATTTGAGAGAAATGGGTTTGTTGTATAAATTTTAATGTATGTACATGTTTTCTGTGTGTTGTGTTGATTACTTCTGGATTGCTGGATTATTAACTTGTTTTGTTGGGATACTTATAATTTTGTTTGATCGGCGCTATATAGCTGAAATATTGCTGAACGCAACATTAAACCATAATTCTCTCTCTTTCGAAAGTCAGTGAGTGACCTACTGTTTTCTGGGTCACTGGGTCAAAGTTAGTCCATCGGTCAACAACCAGTTCTTCCCACCATATTTCAAGAATGATAAGACCTAAAGCTTACTGACATTATACTAGATACACATCTCATCATGGGCTACAGCTAAACTTGTCCTTTGCATATTGTTATCATGTACATATGTCCATTCGTTCACCTTATTCTCGTTACCACCAATTCTCAAGGAGGAGTATGACTCGATGTGCCAGAACTACATCACATATGCATGTGGCCAAGAAACAAGCATATCTGTAACCAGTGATAACCATTTTTCTGGGTCACAAGTAAATTTATCGCCATTTACTTGCTGACAGACAGAGGTTTTCTCCGGGTAACCTGGCTTCTTTCACCAACCAAACTGGCTGTTACCACACGTCCATCTCTGGTTTGTCATTACCAACCTACATCAAGATGAAGAATGAGTCTAGGAGCACCAAACTTGCTTCACTCATCCATGTGGTCAAGCCTATCAGAATTAGTCCGATTGACCTATATTTTCTGGGTCACTAGGTTAAACTATCAATTCAGAATCAATTGTTTGTTACCATCATCTGCCTGTTCATTAATCAGGGCCCTAAATTTAGGTTCATTAGTGCTTTGCAGGATTCATGCAAACTCCGAACGCTGCATGTCAGCTGAACGACTATCGTCTAGGCTACCAGGTAGCACTGCCTGCAATTGAAATAATCGTTAAAGGGGTAATGCAAAGTTTTTTAAATTCTCCGTTTTACATTTAATATAGGTTGAAGAATGATAGAAATACCAGTATATCTACTTCACTTGGATTAATTATGCCCCCTCTCTAACTAGAGGGGGGGGCATATAGCGATCGCTTTGTCCGTTCGTCTGTCCGTCCATCCGAATTTCTTGGCCTCGCAATATCTCGGTTAATATTTGATGGACGAGATTGAAACATGCATGGAATGTGGCCAGTGCCTCGTAGATTTGCAGCGTTGAGTTTTTTCCGAGTTCCGGTATAATTTTCAAGAGTTATGGCCCTTTTTCTGAAATCACTGTGAATGGGACTTGTATGAAATTTGCATGATATGTGGTCAGTGCCCCACAGTTGTGCAGCGTAAAGTTTCACCACGTTTCGCATATATTTTCAAGAGTTATGGCCCTTTGTTCCTGAATTCTCCGTGAATTGGGACTTGTCCGGGCTGGATCTCGGTTAATATTGTATGGACAATTATGAAATTTGCAAGATATGTTGTCAGTGCCCTATAGTTGTGCAGCGTGAAGTTTCTCCGTGTTTCGCATATATTTTTTCAAGAGTTATGGCCCTTTTTTCTTCAAATTTTTGTAAATTGCGACTTGTCCGGGCTGGATCTCGGTTAATATTTTATGGACAATTATGAAATTTGCAGGTTATGTGGTCAGTGCCATATAGTTGTGCAGCGTGAAGTTTCTCCAAATTTTGCATATATTTTCAAGAGTGATGGCCCTTTTTTCTTCAAATCTTTGTGAGTTGAGACTTGTAGGGCTGGATCTCGGTTAATATTGTATGGACAAGTATGAAATTTGCATGATATGTGGTCAGTGACCCATTGGTATGCAGCGTGAAGTTTCTCTGCTTTCGGTTATATTTTCAAGAGTTATGGCCCTTTGTTTATCAAACCTAAGTGAATGGGATATATTTGTTTGTCCAGGCTGGATCTCAGTCCATAACCGATTTGGACCAGGAAAATGGCTATATTATATGTTATTCTACATTCCAAAGCAGACAACATAGGTCCTGAAGTATGAAATTGCCCCAAAAAGAGTGAATTGGGTGCAAAAGTCAAAGTTCACTGATTGCTTCATAGTTTCCCCACAATATACTCCCAAGGAATGTAGGTCTCATAACCAGGTCACATTTTCGGATTTGGCGAAAGCCCTGTTGACCATCTTGCATCGAAACTTCGTATTATCACTTGTTGGTTGATACTTGGAATATGTATTCTGTGAGGCATGGCAAAAAAAGTGACTAAAACAGAATTTTTATAATTATCCAAATTAGGCCTCCATCAACCAACAAACAACAGAACAATGGCGGGGCAGTGTCGGATTAAAGCGGAAGGGGGGGCATACAATTGAGCAATCTCTGATTGCTTCCTTCCTGTGTTTGAATTATCCTCTCTGCTAGAATCTTTTTACCCCTCAGCCTATTAGGCTGTGGGGTCTTGTCGTCGGCAAGTACGTCCGGTCGTCCGGTCGTACGGTCGTCCAGTTGTCTGGTCGTCAGTCGTCAACAATTCTTGTGACCGGTCTAGAAGCCAAACCGTTGCTTCTAGAAACTTCACATTGGTATACAGGATTGTTGGGTGGTCAGCCACAAGCCTATCGAATTTGGGTAATTTGTGATGAATTTTGCGGTTTCCATGGCAACGTCACGGAAAATTCGTCAACAATTCTTGTGACCAGTCTAGAAGCCAAACCGTTGCTTCTAGAGACTTCAAATTTGGTATGCAGGATTGTTGGGTGGTCAACCACACGCCTATCGAATCTGGACCCGATTGGTTGGAAACTTTGGCGGCCATCTTTAATTTATGCGAAACCATGAATCTTGTCTATTTCGGAAACCATTTCGCTGTTCAGTGTGAAACTTGGTATAGATTATCGATACATCAAGAAACTTTAAAGGATTGACCAAACCAGTTTCCCTGATTGGGTGGAAGCCTTGGCGGCCATCTTTAATTTATGCAGAATCTTTAATCATGTATTTCTCTGATGCCATTGAAGTGTTCTATACAAAACTTGGTATACAGCATCGATGTATCAAGATACTTGCAATGACTGACCACATCAGTTCTTCTGAGAGGTGGGAAGGATGGCCGGCCATTTTTAATTTATGCAAAATCATTAATGATTTCTATCTCTGATACCGTTCAAGTACTCAATGTAAAATTTGGTAAACAACATCGATGCACCAAGAGACTTATGATGAATGACAAAATTGGTTTCTCTGATTGGACGAAAATCTTGATGGCCATCTTTAATTTATGCATAATTTTTAATGATGTATATCTCTGATACCATTGAAGTATTCTATATGAAACTTGGTATACAGCATTGATGTATCAAGAGACTCGCAATGAATAACCACATTAGTTCCTCTGAATGACGGAAAGGATAGGCAGCCATCTTTAATTTATACAAAATCATTAATGATCTATATCTCTGATACCGTTCAAGTGCTCGATGTAAAATTTGATATACATGTACATCAGCAATTGCATCAAGAGACTTACGATGAATGACAGAACTGGTTCTCTGATTGGGCGGAAATCTTTCTCGACCATTTTAATTTATGCAAAATCATTAATGATCTATATCTGATACCATTTTAGTGCTTCATATGAAACTACAAATCATTGATACATCAAGAAACTTACAATGAATGACAACCAATTTCTCTGATTAGGTGGAAAACTTTATTGTCATCTTTAATTTATGCAAAATCTAGCTACTGTCTTTGTAAGTCATTTAAAGCTGTCTGAGTGCCTATTGTATTGTTAATTGATGTTAATTGTGAAGTAATTAGCAAAGGTGTTAACAGTTCTCACCTGAACAAGCTTTAGCAAGTTTTTAATGTTTAAATTGGATTTTAAAGCACATTGATGAATAAACTTAGTGTAATAGGTATAAAAAATAAACAGGAATTCGAGTAGGTCCCATTAGACAGATAAAAAATGTATTTGACAATATAATTCAAGCAAAAAATTAGGATTAATTCTTCAGATGTTCAGCTGGACACATTTTGCCCGATTTCTAGCCTTTCATTTTTTTACAAAATCCGAGATTTAAACGTTTATTTCTCGAAAAGTATCCATGCTACGCTTTTGAAATTTGGCATGCTTATTACTTATAAGGTGATCTAGTAAATTTATCTCACTTTTTGTAAGTTTGGCTTTGTTTTTTAATTATTCAACTTTAAAGACTAATGATCGTAAAATAGTACGTTTTTTTCAATTTATTTTAGTAAAATTGCTGTAAAAACAAAACCAGGCAAAATTTTAAAAAATGAGATAAAGTTTACTAGTTCAAGTTGTCTCCTATCAAGGTATACCATCAAAGTTGAAACAAAATCAACAGTTTTCATGAAATTCAAATTGAATAATGGACGCTATTGTTTTCGTTTGAATTAATTTAAATTGGAATAATTGCTACACAATAGCAGTGTCGGTTATACAAATCATATAGGCGGAATCCCTACGATATACGCTTTCATAAAATATATAGTTTATTATGGTTATCTTGTATATTTATTGGTACAGAAGACAAATTGTCACGGGGGTGCAAAAACTTCCTCTAAGGGGATAGCTATCCTTAACGAACCAGAACGCATGCAGTCAACCATGTGTCAGTGCACTGCCTGCTGCTATTGGGGCAAGAAAATATTGTCCAAGGATTAACTTGAATTATAGTGCAAACCCAGGATTGAAATTGTCTTGAAACTATGTCATGCTGATCCACAACAGATGTTTCAGTTTGGCATTAATTCATGCCATATCAAGCCAACATATTGATACTGTTTAATCAACAGTGAGACAACAAACAGACAGTTAGACCACAAACGTGACAGAATCAGCAGCCAGTCAGAGCAGATTCAGAAGCTGAAGGCTTTGATTAACGAGCTTATGGCAGAGAAACTGAAAATAGAACATGATGTACAACAGAGGGTTAAACTGGAGGAGAGGAAGTCGACACTACAGGCTGATAATGATGGTCACGAGTTGGATATACAGGTATGAGCTACTTTAGGGTGTATAGCTGTCAGAGGGTTAAACTGGAGGAGTGAAAGTCTAAACTACAGGGTGATAATGATGATCTAGAGTTGGATATACAGATATGAGCTACTTTAGGGTGTATAAGCTGTCAGAGGGTTAAACTGGAGGAGAGGAAGTCTACACCACAGGCTGATAATGATGGTCATGAGTTGGATATACAGGTATGAGCTACCTTAGGGTGTATAGCTGTCAGAGGGTTAAACTGGAGGAGTGAAAGTCTACACCACAGGCTGATAATGATGGTCTAGAGTTGGATATACAGATATGAGCTACTTTAGGGTGTATAGCTGTCAGAGGGTTAAACTGGAGGAGAGAAAGTCTACACCACAGGGTGATAATGATGGTCTAGAGTTAGATATACAGGTATGAGCTACCTTAGGGTGTGTAGCTGTCAGAGGGTTAAACTGGAGGAGAGAAAGTCTACACCACAGGGTGATAATGATGGTCTAGAGTTAGATATACAGGTATGAGCTACACTAGGGTGTATAGCTGTCAGAGGGTTAAACTGGAGAAGAGAAAGTCTACACTACAGGGTGATAGTGATGGCCATGAGTTGGATATACAGATATGAGCTACTCTAGGGTGTATAGCTGTCAGAGGGTTAAACTGGAGGAGAGAAAGTCTACACTACAGGGTGATAATGATGGTCATGAGTTGGATATACAGGTATGAGCTACTCTAGGGTGTATAGCTGTCAGAGGGTTAAACTGGAGGAGAGAAAGTCTACACTACAGGGTGATAATGATGGTCTAGAGTTAGATATACAGGTATGAGCTACTCTAGGATGTATAGCTGTCAGAGGGTTAAACTGGAGGAGAGAAAGTCTACACTACAGGGTGATAATGATGGTCATGAGTTGGATATACAGATATGAGCTACTCTAGGGTGTATAGTTGTCAGAGGGTTAAACTGGAGGAGAGAAAGTCTACACTACAGGGTGATAATGATGGTCTAAAGTTGGATATACAGGTATGAGCTACCTTAGGGTGTATAGCTGTCAGTGGAGGAGAGAAAGTTTGCACTACAGGGTGATAATGATGGTCTAGAGTTGGATATACAGGTATGAGCTGCCTTAGGGTGTATAGCTGTCAGAGGGTTAAACCGGAGGAGTGAAAGTCTAAACTACAGGGTGATAATGATGATCTAGAGTTGGATATACAGATATGAGCTACTTTAGGGTGTATAGCTGTCAGAGGGTTAAACTGGAGGAGAGAAAGTCTACACCACAGGGTGATAATGATGGTCTAGAGTTAGATATACAGATATGAGCTACTCTAGGGTGTATAGCTGTCAGAGGGTTAAACTGGAGAAGAGAAAGTCTACACTACAGGGTGATAATGATGGCCATGAGTTGGATATACAGATATGAGCTACTCTAGGGTGTATAGCTGTCAGAGGGTTAAACTGGAGGAGAGAAAGTCTACACTACAGGGTGATAATGATGGTCATGAGTTGGATATACAGATATGAGCTACTCTAGGGTGTATAGTTGTCAGAGGGTTAAACTGGAGGAGAGAAAGTCTACACTACAGGGTGATAATGATGGTCTAAAGTTGGATATACAGGTATGAGCTACCTTAGGGTGTATAGCTGTCAGTGGAGGAGAGAAAGTTTACACTACAGGGTGATAATGATGGTCTAGAGTTCTAGGGTGTATAGCTGTCAGAGGGTTAAACTGGAGAAGAGAAAGTCTACACTACAGGGTGATAATGATGGCCATGAGTTGGATATACAGATATGAGCTACTCTAGGGTGTATAGCTGTCAGAGGGTTAAACTGGAGGAGAGAAAGTCTACACTACAGGGTGATAATGATGGTCATGAGTTGGATATACAGGTATGAGCTACTCTAGGGTGTATAGCTGTCAGAGGGTTAAACTGGAGGAGAGAAAGTCTACACCACAGGGTGATAATGATGGTCTAGAGTTAGATATACAGATATGAGCTATGGTAATTTCCCTAATAATTCCATCACAGGAAGTGAAATTTCCCACCAAAAAATAAGGGGGTGATCAAATTTATTAGAACAGGAAGTTAACAAAATGGTTCTTAGTTATTTTAATTATTTCTGAGGGTAATCAAATTTATTAGAAAAACTGATTGAATTTTGTCCACAAAATTGGGGGGTGATTGAATTCTAATAGAGTGATTGAATTAGTAGAGGAATTATCATACTCTATGGTATATTACCGTACTCTGTGGTATATTACCATACTCTATGCTGTATTACCGTACTCTATGGTATATTACCATACTCTGGTGTATTACCATACTCTGGTGTATTACCGCACTCTATAGTGTATTACCATACTCTATGCTGTATTACCGTACTCTATGGTATATTACCATGCTCTATGGTATATTACCATACTCTATGGTATATTACCGTACTCTATGGTATATTACCGTACTCTATGCTACTTTACCGTACTCTATGCTACTTTACTGTACTCTATGCTACTTTACCGTACTCTATGGTGTATTACCATACTCTATGGTGTATTACCATACTCTATGGTGTATTACCATACTCTGTGGTATATTACCTCCCTCTTTGGTGTATTACCATACTCTATGGTATATTACCATACTCTATGGTATATTACCATACTCTATGGTGTATTACCATACTCATGGTATATTACCGTACTCTATGCTGTAGTACCATACTCTGGTATATTAACGTACTCTATGCTGTATTACCATATTCTATGGTATATTACCATACTCTATGGTATATTACCATACTCTTTGGTATATTACTGTACTCTATGCTGTATTACCATACTCTATGGTACATTACCATACTCTATGGTATATTACTGTACTCTATGCTGTATTACCATACTCTATGGTATATTACCATACTCTGTGATATATTACCATACTCTATGGTATATTACCATACTCTATGCTGTATTACCATACTCTATGGTATATTACCGTACTCTTTGGTATATTACCGTACTCTATGCTGTATTACCATACTCTATGGTACATTACCATACTCTATGGTATATTACCGTACTCTATGCTGTATTACCATACTCTATGGTATATTACCATACTCTATGCTGTATTAGCATACTCTATGGTATATTACCATACTCTGTGATATATTACCGTACTCTAAGCTTTATTACCATACTCTTATGGTATATTACCATACTCTAGGGTATATTACCATACTCTATGCTGTATTACCATACTCTATGGTATATTACCATACTTTATGGTATATTACCATACTCTATGCTGTATTACCATACTCTGTGCTGTATTACCATACTCTATGGTATATTACCATACTCTATGGTGTATTACCGTACTCTTATGGTGTATTACCATACTCTATGTTGTATTACCATACTCTAGAGCTAAACAATTACAGTGTAGCTTGCAAAATGTATTTCATGGCAGTATTACACAGGTACCAATAGTTCAGCAAGTCTAAAAAATATAATATATAAATATAATTTGAACAAAAAATTGTTTTTGCCTTAGTGCAGCTTATTGGAATGAATCAGATATATCGAATATTACCACTGAATGCTTTTTGGTCACATATTATAATGTCTTTTTCTCCAAAACATTGTTTGCCTTGGTGGAAGCCAGCTAATGCGGGAGTTGCACAATACAGGGTTCCGGCCTTGGCCGCTAGGATCGCCTTTGTCTTTATTTCCGTTTCATACCACTTCTATCGTCTGCTAGGCACAGCTGAGTGGGCTGGCTGATCGTTTCGCTTGGACGCGTAGCGGGCGATAACTCTCCGTAATAACCACCGCCCAGCCGCCAGGATCGCGGCGAACGACATTTACGGTTTATCGCGAAAAAGCAGCCGACATGGAAATTGATATGAAAATAGCAGTGGCTGCGTGTTTGCTTTAAGGTATGTGGCTGATTTATATGATTTTATGTTCAATACTTTATATAATCGATAGAAACCTGTCGTAGTTTATTCGATTGTGCCGCCATATACGTTAGCAATGGTGAAAGACAAATATACCGAATATAAAACAGGCCCGCGGGATGACTGAAATAGTATGAAAACTAAAAGACGTCTTTATTTCTACACGGACGTTTACGTGGATACAAAATAAATGAGTTATGTTCACAGCAGTCATATACTATTGTCATAATCATTCTTTGTGGGTGTCGTTATCTCGCTAAGTCTGAAGTGAAAAACAAAAGGGCTTAAGAGCCATTCCCTGATCTTAATCATTCTTTGTCGATGTCGTTATCACGCTAAGTCTGAAGTGAAAAACAAAAGGGCTTAAGAGCCATTCTCAGATAATAGCGATCCTGGCGGCTGGGCGGTGTTTATTACAGAGAGTTATCGCCCGCTACGCGTCCAAGCGAAACGATCAGCCAGCCCACTCAGCTGTGCCTAGCAGACGATAGAAGTGGTATGAAACGGAAATAAAGACAAAGGCGATCCTAGCGGCCAAGGCCGGAACCCTGTATTGTGCAACTCCCGCATTGTCCTAGCTACTCATTTCCCTCATACACAATGAGGGTGCATATGCCATATGCCTATCTATTCTCATGCCAGTTAAACATGTTAAATTTAAGATTCTGGTACCGTTGAGCACTTATTCTTACCTATGCACCCATTTAGGCATAGCCTCTTTTGAAATAATGGTGCACAATGCAAAAAAAAAAGACATGGAAGGATGCCAAACTCGTCTTCCTTCACTTAAAATGCAGACGTCGAATCCCATTCAAATCTTTTCCTTTGTTCTCTCAAAGGTGTTTCCCTGACTAGTGACATCATATGTTCATGCTGTAGTATCAATGCACTGCAAACACCACAAGGTTGTGCTGACCTCCTCCAGGCTGTGCTTTGATACTACAGCGTGAATATATGACACCACCTGTCAGGGAAACCAATTTGGATGAACATGGCAATGATTTGAAAGATATTGACAATCTTTTGTGAATTGGATCTCAAATTTTAGGTGAAGGAAGAAGAGTTTGGCATCCTTCCATGTCCTTTTTACCCCTCGGCCTGGCCAAAGGGTATTCAATGTCATTGTCATGTATGTCCATCACAGTTTTCTCGTTACCAAGATATCTTTAGAACGACTTGCCTCAGAAACATCAAAAGGTTGTGTGCATCCATATCCTTCTGCCGCAGAATCCTATTAAATTTGAGTCATCTCTAACTACATTTTCCAGGGTTATGCTCCTTTGTTATGTTCAGCGTATATTATAGCATACATGTTACATCGTTACCAAGATATCTAGAGAACAACTTGCCTCAGGAACATAACAATTTTCATACACATCCATATCATTTTGCCTCAGAACCCTATTAAAATTGAGTCATCTTGGTGTACATATATGGTTGCTATTGCAACATAACCATTTTTCTTAATGATCTTCTTTTTTTTTTGTCCATCAGTCAAGAGTTAACTTACATAGTCAACAGCCAGAAGCCTATCTGAAATGACTTTCGTTTAGATACTTTATATGATCTTTTTTAATGATCAATTTTTTTTATTTTTTTTTTTATTTTTCAATCTATCAGTCAAGAGTTACTTACCTTGTCAAGAGCCTGAAGCCTATCGAAAATGAACTCCTTCAGATAATTCATATGGTTGCTATGGCAACATAATCTTATTTTAATGATTATTATTTTCATTTTTTATTTTTTAATTCAGTCCATCAGTCAAGAGCCAGTCTCTGGCATGTCATACAATATACATTTCATTGTAATGAAATATACTATTCTAAATATTTGCAGAATAATAGTTAATTGTACTTTGTGGCAACTGTGATACATGTACTTCACATATAACCCACTCTTTATAACATATTGCAAGATTTATGATTTTTATGAAGGGCCCTGCTTCCCAAAATAAATAATAGTATAAGAACTATTCTTACTGGTGCTGTTGTCCCCCAAATTAACAAATGCATGTTATTTCAACCCTTTATAAGGCTCAAAAACTATAAGGTGGTTCAAATTTGGTCCCCCAAAAACAGCGTTATAGCGAGGTTACACTGTAGGAATGGCTACTGATGGGGCATGTCTCGCTGTTAAAATGTGTACTTTACAACTCATAAAATTCACCAATCAACCAATTACAACCCATTTCAAGACTAGATGTATGTATGTAGCATCAAACATGATTGGCTAGAGATGATTGTCGTAATTTAGTGAACGATTAAAACAGTTGCTCCAGAGCCGATAGTCAGGGCTGTTAGGGATTTTTTGGTTCACATTCTTCCAAAAGCACCAAATTTGGTCCATATGTCGCCCATACCATACTATTTCGATTTCTGACGGGCGCCCCCTAGGGCCGCTATATTCGGCGAAATTCAATATGGTCGCCACCCGGGTTAGAAGTCAATCGTAGTTAAATAACTAAAAGGGCTAGAAATATGAATAATAGCACTTTTTAGTGGTTTTGGGGGGTCGGAGAATCTGATTGTGATCTTATTTCAACGATTTGAGGTCAATGTCACCCTGAAGGTCATTTTGGGGACAAATTTGCCATTATCAGTGGTTTTGGGGCAAGATATATAAAGTGCCTCATTCTATTTTTTTCCAGGGTTGAGTAACCCGAATCTGGCCTTATTTTGGCCATTCGGGGCAATATTTCATTTGAGAGTCGCGATAGAGGTCATCCGAACCAGAGGTCAATTGTAAGTATAACACCAAAAGAACCACAACTAATACCATAGAGGTTTGTGGTATTCTCCGATTCTGATCTTATTTTGAAGATTTGAGGTCACCCCATTTTGAGGTCAAAGGTCAAAGATCAACAGTTACCACTAAGAACAATCGAACGAAGATTATTCAGGAACAAATTATATTAAAATACTTCGGAGATGACATCTGCTGACAAAATGCTATAACTATGCCGCTACACCGCTATGTGTATTTAAATGTTCGAAATACAATACAAAGACCCGCTTTAGCAACAATATACCAATAATTATTAGTACCTATATCTTCTGGCTTGCGCTCTCAAGAAACTGTGAAGTCGGCTCGCACCCACTGTGGAAGAGGGGTAGTGCCAAGGATTTGACGGACCGAGATCGGAACAAATGATATGGACTGGAATGTCACAATATTTTTTTCCAGTACCGAAGTCCACCAAGAGTTCCGAGAGACCAAGGGTCTCCAAAGACCGGACTTCGCTGTCCATCGTGCGAACATAGGCTGTTGTATGACCCTCCTCCGTGGCATGTGCTAGATGCAGGAGGACCCTGGTGTCCGCCTCGGAATGGTTGCACGGTTGAAGTATTGTGAGGTTACAACGCCTGTTGAAGAACATGGACTCAAAACGGGTACACAGAAGGAGCTATCCGCTTATGTCAGTCTTGAAGATCTGTGTGCTGATGAATGAGAACGGCTCCTTTTTGTTAACAATTTTTAAGAAGCCGCTGATTCATTCATACTTCGGGATTTTAGGGGTTCAGGAAAAAGTATTGTGGCATTCCTGTCCAAACCATCTGTTCCGATCTTGGTCCGTCAAAGTCCGTGGCACTACCTCTCTTTCACAGCTTAACGGGGTGCAAGACTTCACAGTTTCTTGGGTGTGGCAAAAAGACCGCCTGGGCACCTGTACAAGCATACCGGACCCCACCGACACACTAGTGGCTCTCACGCATGATCCTGACACTCTCGAGTCCATGCATATGGCGCTTATGGAACGCTTCATCGTACTAATGTACAGCAAGGGATGTGGTGCAGCCGGTGTCAATGAGGCCAAGCATCACCTCTTCACTACTGCAACCAGATCGCTGGAAAACATCCCACCTCCCAAGCCGCGCTTTTGCAGCATGTGAAGTGAGCGCTGCTGCAAGCGAGTTTCTACTGGAGTCGCTTCACTCCAGCAGGAAATCCCTGACTTCAGTGAGTGGAGCTGGCACAAAGATTGCACCAGCACATGGCAACCGCTATGAACCACTCTCAGCGACACTTCTATGGCATATGCCATTCTCATGCACTGCGGCTGACTCAAGGCATGCACGGGAAGGTGCAAATGTAACTGTGCCGATGTCCGATACACGACCCTCTGCAAATGCGAAGGCGGGTGCGTTAATAACGAGGGCGGTGATGACAAGTATCATTTATTGCTGGCATCATGGAGCGCAAGCCAGAAGGCATAGGTAGTAAAAGTAATCGTTGGTATACTGTTGCTTAAGCGGTCTTTGTTTTGTATTTTGAACATTTAAATGCACGTAGCGGCATATAGTTATAGCATTTTGCCAGCAGATGTCATCTCCAAAGTATTTTAGTAACATTTCTTCCTGAATAATCTTGTTTCGATTGTTTTTAGTAGCAACTGTTGATCTTTGACTTTTAATTCTCAAATGAGGTGGCCATGACCTCAAATCGTCAAAATAAGGTCAGAATCTAATTCTCCGATGCCACAAAGCCCTATGGTATTATTTGTGATTCTAGCCCTTTCGGTGTTTCCTATAATTGACCTCCGGTTGATCTCTGTTTCGGGTGCCCTCAATGAACCTCACATGCAATACTGCCTCAAATTGTCAAAATATGGCCAGATTCGGGTTACTCAATCCCGAAAATCGATAAAATGAGTTAGTTTGTATATCTCGACTAAAAACCACTAAAAATGACGAATTTGTCCCCAAAATGATCTTTAGGGTGACCTTGACCTCAAATCGTTGAAACAAGATCAGAATCGGATTCCCCGACACCGACAATCACTAAAAAGTTGTATTATTCATGATTCTAGCCAGTTTGTTGTTTTAAATACGATTGACCTCTAACCCGGGTGGCGGCCATAATGAGTTTCGCCAATATGGCGGCGCCCGTCAAAAATCGAAAAGGTATTGTACGGGCGACATATGGGCCAAATTTGGTGCTTTTGGAAGAATCTGAACCAAACAGTCCCTTTTATGCCCTAACATCCCGGACTACGAGGGGTTTTCAGATGTGCAGCTTCGTATTCTCATTGCACCTCATTATTTCAAAAGAGGCTTTGAAGCTTGTTGAATTTCACCAGCATGAGAATGGATAGACATATGGCATAGCTATGGGTTAAAGGTGAACTGCAAAGCTTTTAATTTTATCTAAAATGTTGCTTATATACATCTTGTCTTATGTGACATAACTTTGATACGTTTTGGGGGCAATTATATTTGGCAAAATTGTACTAATAACAATATTTAAGTTATCCTGTTATAAATCTGTCTTGAAAACTTGCATTGCTTGTCTCTCTTGGTTTGTAGAACGTTATGACGTTATAGCGGTCTCCTTCATTCAAGTTTTATTTAAATGTGACGTCATGCTACGTCGGATGAATGAGCGAGGACCACTAGAACGTCATGACATTCCAAAAACAACGGGAGGCAAGCGATGATGTTTTCAAAAGTTCTGGCTCTCGTTTTCTGGTGGTATAAGTTTTGACTTCTCATATACCCAAAATAAAACAATAACCCACAGAACTATTACCACACATATTTGTAACAACTATAGAAGTTCTTGTTTTATGACATTTTAACAGAACATTGGAAAGCTTTTCAGTTCACCTTTAAGTGTGTAGTTATGATACTTAGCTAGGTGAAACCCCCTTCTAAACTTTACCCGCACTTGGTTTATTCTCTCCAAAGTATGGCAATACCACATTGTCAACACTTATGGTATTTACATTCCAGCTTCAGAATGGAATCAGGTATGTTTTGTTCCCCGTTTTATGATGCCCTGGATTATTTTTAATCTGAGATCAATACTTATTTTCAGGATGAGCAAGATCAACTTGAACCTCTAAAGGTAAGACATGACATTTACTGGTGGTAATCAAGGGGTAATATTGAAATCCATTTAGTGATAGTAGTTCTCTTGGAAACAATGTTACAAGAGGCAAGAGTAATTCGTGTTTTAGCGGATTTTCATCTTTTCTGGTCGAAATGATTGTTTCTGAGATCAGTGCAAATTTACAAGTCCATGATATGATAGAGCATGTAAATGAGAATTCTTTCAATTCTTGTCGAATCTGGACTTGCAAAATGTTGGACTCCTTTCGTTGTATTGTTGAAAGTCAGTAATGTGTGCTTTGTTTCTTCTAGTCTCAAATCCAGAAACAAGTAGATGAAAAGACAAGAGTTTCAAAGAAGAAAGATGAAAAGGTGGATGCAGCAAAAACACAGGTGTGATGACTGGTCACTCATAATTTACACTTCAGAATGGTAGCATTATATACTGGTTTCATTTTACAATGTGGGGTAAATTGAAAACACTGTTTTTGATATCACCTTTGTATTAGATGACTATTACAACAATGCTTCATTTTTAGCTCGCCGTATACGAAGTAGTCGAGGTATTGGGAGAGAGAGGGGGAAAGTGTCGGTGTCCGGTTAAGTTTTTATGTTTAGCACAACATTACACTCAAGCTGGAAGGTTAATGTTTTTTGTTTAGGCTGGACTTAGAATAATTTTGACTTCTTTTGGACTCTGAAAGTTTTCTGGGTTAATGTTTTTTGTTTAGGCTGGACTTAGAATAATTTTGACTTCTTTTGGACTTGGGGGGAGGGGGGGGGGGAATCCCGCAGTACCAAGCCCCTGGTGGTTTGGAATTGTGTGTCGCCTTTAATGAAGGACACCATTTCCTTCAGTTTTGGTATCGAATCCCATTCCACATCATGATTTAACCTAAAGCTTTTGCACGAACCATATTTGTCCAGGCATTTCACACCCACATCTCAGACCAATTTCAATTGTACATGTATTCATAATGACATGTATAAGCTTACTTTTGGGAAAAAAGTTAATCTTTATTTCAAGTTTTATAATATAGTTCATCTTTCAATCCAACTTCAACATCACTGATAAAGAAGTCAAATTTTTATAACAATATGTATTGTCATTGCCAGTGATGTGCAACCTGAAGGGCTCGATCTTTATGCGAAGCTGCATGTTATTGACAAAACCCAAAACGGCGAGCTGCCGGGTTACACATAACCCTTGTTCTGTTCAAATTAAAGACTTTGAGCATGTGTTTTTGGATGACACTCTTGAATATTTGACACAATAAGGGACCAAAAAGTCATCAGTTGCTTCCATTAGCACACACTATTCTGTCTTATTCTGTGTTGTCTTCAGATTATGTTCTCACATCTCAATTTCTGGAATAAATGAACATTGTTCTAGAACATATTCTGATTTGAAAACTCCATGTTTTTTATTCAGGTTGAGTCTGTGAGGACAAAAGCTGCTGATGTCCGTTCAATTAATAAGGATATTAAATTGTAAGTAATTGTAGTTATGCTATTCAAATTAGTGAATAACTGTCTTGTATTTTAGTATTTGCGGACATTATTGCTGATTCTACTTTTGCAAACTGAGTTTTACACAAGACGCATCAGTGGAGGCTGTAAAATTAACGTTAGCAAATACTAAAATATAACATGGTTATTGCCAAGCTAATTCCACTTCTTCCTTTCCAAATTAATTTAATAAGATTACTGTAGAAATTGGTGCATATTTAACCACATTACATGTAAGGGCTGTTCCATTTAAATAGCTCCAGTGATGAAGTTAGTGGATCTGAAGATGAAACAGATGGGGAAGCTTTCAACGAAGCCGGCCCCAGATGGACTGACATTTTTTTGCTGGTTACGGTGACCGAGCTTACGTCGAGAAGTGGCCCAGTAATTCCACCTGATTTTAACGTGGACGAATCCATACCCTTGGATTAGGTTCATCTTCTAGTAGAACCAGAAATGATTTCCGACTTCGTCAGACATAAACCAACTACACTAAATGGAAGATCGAGAGGGAGAGACCCAATCAGTGATGGCATGACGTTACTGTCCAGGAAATGAACGCTTATTTGGCAATGAACATTTTTCAGAGCCTGACATCACAAATTTACAAAGTTATGGTAAATTTGTGATGTCGGGCTCTGAAAATATTACTGGTAGTGATAAATTCACAGATCAGTGACAATGAATTTTGCTAATATGTTGTTCAATAAAATATTCAGTCACAGACACTCGGGAACAAAATCAACAAACAACATATGTATATCAATTGGTGTTGAATTTATTCAGCAATTTCAATGAAATTTTAATGTATACAACAATTTATTGAAACATCAAATCATGGGTTTCATTTTTAGCTCGCCGTATACGAAGTAGGCGAGGTATTGGGAGAGAGAGGGGGAAAGTGTTGGTGTCGGTATCCGGTTAAGTTTTTATGTTTAGCACAACGTTAGACTCAAGCTGGAAGGTTAATGTCTTTTCTTTAGGCTGGACTTAGAATAATTATACCCCCCACAACGAAGTTAGGGGGGTATACTGAAATCGAAGTAATCGAAATTATAATATTTTACATATTTATGACGTTTTGAACTTAATAGGACTTTGCCATTTTCAGGATCTATTCCCATGTAGAGAATATCTTGTCCGGACTACTCCTCCTAAGAGTTTGCTTCTATTTTAATGAAACTTTACATGTGTGTTACCTATGATTTGAAGATGTGCATGTCCTATTGACAAGGCGAAATTAAAATTTTTGACATATTTATGACGTTTTGAACATTATAGGACTGCCATTTTCAGGATCTATTCCCATGTACAGATAACTTCTAGTGTAATCAACTACTCTTACTATTTTTATAAGAAGGTTCTGAAACTTTGTAGACATGTTTGAAGATTTGCATCTCCTATTTGTGACATGAAATATTAATTTTTGTCAAAATTACCCAGACTTGGAATGACCAGTATATTATTGTTTTTATACTGTATTGACATATTACTCAGAACGGCAGACTTGTGTCTTGCAGGGCGGGGGGTATCTCAGTTATCCCTTAGTCAAATCTAGTTTTGACTTCTTTTTGTTTAGGCTGGACTTAGAATAGGCTGGACTTAGAATAATTTTGACTTCTTTTGGACTCTGAAAGTTTTCTGGGTTAATCTTTTCTGTTTAGGCTGGACTTAGAATAATTTACTGCTTGACAGCAGGGGTAAGTGACATATATATATTTCAACTGGATACATGTGCATGCTTTAACCACAAATCTGTACAATTATCACGCCTTCGATACCTAGCAGCTGCATACTTAATAGACTACATATATGTGAGCCCTCCGGCTAGGCACAACATGGTTTTAGTCTACGGAAGGATACCATCTTGTGTTCTGATGGATTGGACACTATCTATTTCTACATAGGATGTCTTCCTGTGATTAAATCAGTATCACTATTGTCATAGCACGGAGGAACATTAAAATACCAACTTATAAAAATACCGAGCCCCTAGTGGTTTGGAATTTTGTGTCGCCTTTAATGAAGGACACCATTTCCTTCAGTTTTGGTATCGAATCCCATTCCACATCATGATTTAACCTAAAGCTTTTGCACGAACCATATTTGTCCAGGCATCTCACACCCACATCTCAGACCAAATTTCAATTGTACATGTATTCATAATGACATGTATAAGCTTACTTTTGGAAAAAAAGGTAATCTTTATTTCAAGTTTTATAATATAGTTCATCTTTCAATCCAACTTCAACATCACTGACAAAGAAGTCAGATTTTTATAACAATATGTATTGTCATTGCCAGTGATATGCAACCTGAAGGGCTCGATCTTTATGCGAAGCTGCATGTTATTGACAAAACCCAAAACGGCGAGCTGCCGGGTTACACATAACCCTTGTTTGTCCTCCTATTCCATCTTCTCTTCTCATTCAAAGAGTACCATTTCAAATACTACACTGCGGAGGTTACATTGTCAAAGTACCGAGACCATGTGTTATATTATATATTTTTAAATGGAACAGCCCTAATATAAAACATGCTCGCTCATGCAATTGTAATAATCACGGCTGCCTTGGAGCCCAGGTGTTCGCCAGATGTTCATGAAACAGATGACTAAGATCGATCGTGTGACATGCTGAAACAATATGCTGCCATTAATGCAAATTTTAGTCACAAATATTTTTAGCTGACCAATCAGGTACACCGATTGAATCGGATGGTATTAGAATGCATTTATCTGCTTCAAAATAAAATACTTGCAGACTTTGACAGGACCTGTGAAATTTAAATGTCTTTTTTTTGTGTTTGATATTTTCCAAAGATTGGAGATTATTCTGTCCAGAGCCTAGAAAGGTCTGGTATCTAAAAGCGGTCGGCATTTGATTTTTATCAAGTTGCCTGTCCAATACTATTGGTATCTTTAAATTAGTGATGATTTATGGGAGAACTATGTATGCGTACTTTCGTCAGTGTTGGAAAACTTAGGATGTGTCTAATCTGACAGAAAGAGCTTCTCCAATAAGGTCAATGTGGAAAAATCTTAACTTGGAAAAGTTGGAGCTTGAAAGCCTTATCATAGAGCTCACAACTAAGGGCTAACTATTCCAGAAAAAAGTATATGTGATGGGGGGAAGATTTTTCAGTTCTTTGGTATATGCGTAGTTGGTGGTATACTGTCATTTAACATTAGTGAGATCGAATTAATGTTCAAATTTGTTCTGAGAGATTAACGAACATAGTGAACAATGAGATCACGGAGTAGGATTACATCCCACAACAATAACTGAGAATTTCTGGAATTTGGTGTGTTATACATGTTTTGTATTGTACCATAGGTATCTTAGAGAAAAGAAGGGGGAGGCACTGATTGAGAAGAAAACACAACAGGAAGAGAACAGGAAACGAGTTGAACAGTTGTCACAGGAACAGCAGGAAGTCCGCTCTAACCTTGATAAACTACGGAAAGAACTGGCTACTCAACAGGTGAGAAATGTGACGATTACATGTAACTGTTTCCACAATGTAATGGACAGTGGAAGCTGGTCAAGATTGGGGGAGTGGTTGGATATAAGACCTGAGCTGACAATATCACTGACACAACAACACCCTGTTTCTTCTAATTATTCAAACGAGTGCTCATTCACCCCCATGGCTCATTCACCCCCATGGGTTCATTCACCTTCATGGGTTAGTTTATATGGATAGGGAGATCGAGTGCCCTTTCTATACTACTCATCGCACACTACTCATCGCGCATGCGCAGTCGACCCATTCTACTGTACGGTGCAAGCCTGGCCCATGGAATCTCAGGTAGCGAAAACCCCAAGTCTCTCGCCCCACCCTATCACGCGCCACACCTATGCGACCCGCTGTGCAGTGAGTAAAGCGGAGTAGGAGGAGGCAGGCCTTCAATTATGTCCTATATTTTTTTAGTCGTCCTATATTTTCCTATATTTCTGAAAAATGTCCTATATTTCTGCCCTGAGTCTCTTTCAAATTATTAAATTACTTCAGGGGTTACATGTATTCTAGCCCAAAATTTATAATATGCTCAATTGAGATAAACTCAATTTTTTCGCGCGCCATTGGCGCGCAATTTATCTCTATAAACTCAATATTTCAGACTTTTTCATAGTAAAAGATATGAAACTCAATATTTCAGACTTGTTCAGGTAAAAGTTTCAAGAAACATTATATTCAAGTTTTTCATCGATATTGTACATGTAATTATGATGCACACTAAAATAACTTAAGAATAGATAGGCCTATACTGAAGCTGCTGAATTATATGTACTTTATTTTTCCATTCTTTGGGTTTGACTAGCACGCACCACCAGTGTGGTTTTATTATGCAACCCATAAGAGTGTTGGACAGAGGAACTTAAAACAAGAGGACATGCTAAGCTCCCCTCCCCAAACACAGTCAAAAAAACAATTGTGGAGGGGGGAGGAGGAATCTTGTTAAAATACTTTGTTAACAAGACATTCCGAACTAAATTTCCATAAAGGTAGAACAGAGAAAGGTAGCTATGAAATAATAGCAATGGCATCAGTATTCTAATATTATTCCAACTACTGCGGCTGATCCAATCTGCTTTGGCGTGGAAAAAAGCTGGGGGGGGGGGAGCATTGTCAAATTGAACTACAACGAAGACAAGATAGCGTTCGATTTTCCAAGGTGAAAACGAATGTCTGAATAAACATGATAAACACAGAAATTATATAATTATTCTATTTACCAGCAGAACTGTTTTGCGTTTAATTACTTTTCAAAGGATTTCGTATCATGCTAGACTGTAACAGATAGCACACCAATAGTGGTTCAATCAACGAGTGCCTATTAGAGAGATCAGTCGAATTCTCAAATGCGATCGTGAACAACAACAACACCAGGGTTAAACTGCGTCAAAGAAGTGAAGAAAACTTTATTTGTCAAGAGTAAACGCAGCAATGACATACCCAGATTAACAAGTAAATATGAGGAGGAACTTAATAATTTTTCGTGCGCTACACGCGCAAATATCAGAAAAATGACAAAACTCCATTTTTGAGAATTTTTAATCTGGATTACGACGATTAAAAATAGGGCTAGAATAACCCCTGTACTTGGTTTTCATGAGTATATCTTCAGGTGTTTGTTGACTTCGGTTGTCACACAGCCCTACTATGATTTCCCACCATGGCATCCTCAGACTGACTGGATGGAGTCTTCGATCATGATAAATATGGTGGGTTATCAGAGAAAGGCTTGAACCACACTTCTTTGTTTCTTTCATGTAGGTAATCTGCTAATGTGCAACTAATGCCAAGTTGAAGATTGTCCTATATTTGTCCTATATTTTCAGTAAAATGTCCTATATCTGTCCTGTATTTTTAAGGAAAAAGTCCTATATTTTGTCCTATATTTCCACTGGAGACCAGTTGAAGGATTATACAAGGGAGATGGCAACATCTGGAGAGAGAAATTCTGCTAACATTCTACAAATTCAGTCTTTTCGGTTCTTGGGATAAATAACATATCCATGCCAAAGTATTTAGACTCCGTTAACACAAAGATGTTTGTTTATTTTCTGCTCGTAAGTCTAAAAATGTGCTGTTTGAAAAATGAGAAGAAATAGGGTAATCTCTTGTACCAGTGCATTGTTTATCACAGATGGTATTAGATCTGCTTTCAAGTTCTTGTCTGCCACCAAATGCTTCTTTCATAAAACACTGTCTAGGCTGATATCAAGTGTGTGTACCAGCAATACATGTTGATGATGTGAAAAGTATAGAAAAGTCACATTAGGCTGTTGTGTGACTGACACCCTCTAATTCTCATTGACTGAAATCTGACAGCTCTGGTGAAGAATAACGAACATATCAGACCTGTCATTTGATGACTACAAATGGTGGAGTTATGCTTGTGAAAGGTTAGTACTCTAATTGTCCCCCGACGCCCGAAGGGCTAGAGGGGGACTATAGAATTGGGGCCCGTCCGTCCGTCTGTGCGTCCGTCCGACTTAGTTTCCGGACAATAACTTCTGGAAAACTGAACGGATTCTTTTCAAATTTAGTATGTGGGTACCTCACCTGAACACCTTGCTTGGGATTGGTTTTCACGCCGATCCGCATACAGGTGGCACCACCTGGGGGCCAAGTTAAAATTTCGTTTCCGGACAATAACTTTTGAAAAACTGAACGGATTCTTTTTAAATTTGGTGTATGGGTACCTCACCCCAAGATCTCGCTTGGGATTGTTTTTCGCACCAACCCGCCTATAGGTGGCACCGCCTGGGGGCCAAGTTAAAATTTCGTTTCCGGACAATAACTTTTGAAAAACTGAACGGATTCTTTTCAAATTTGGTATGTGGTTACCTCGCCCCAAGATCTCGCTTGGGATTGTTTTTCACGCCAATCTGCCTATAGGTGGCGCCACCTGGGGGCCAAGTTAAAATTTGGTTTCCGAACCATAACTTAAAAAAACTGAACGGATTATTTTCAAATTTGGTATGTGGGTACCTCTCCTCAAGATCTCAATTGCAATTGTTTTTCACGCCAATCTGCCTATAGGTGGCGCCACCTGGGGGCCAAGTTAAAATTTTGCGTTCGTTCGAATTAAGTTTCCGGGCAATAACTTCTGAAAAACTGAACGGATTCTTCTCAAATTTTCCTCAAGATCCTCAAGATCTCGCTTGGGATTGTTTTTCATGCCGATCTGCTTGCAGGTGGCGCCAACTGGGTCTAAGTTAAAATTTTGTTTCCAGACAATAACTTTCGAAAAACTGAATGAATTCTTTTAAAATTTTGCATGTGGATACTTCGCCGCAAGATCTCACTTGGGATTGTTTTTCACGCTGACCCGCCTATAGGTGGCGCCACCTGCGGGCCAAGTTAAAATTTTGTTTTCATACAATATCTTCTGAAATCCTGACCGGATTAGGACAAATTCGGTAATTGTGGGTACCTTGCCACTGGATCTCACTTGGGATTGCTCCGCATGCTGGGTACTGAAAGTTACCGTTCCAAGTCAAATCAATTGTTTCAACGTCGGGGGACTTGAACCCCTCGGGTTTTCATAATGAGTTATACCAGGCTTTTGCATGGGTATACAACCCATTTCGTCGAGAAGATAAATTTTTTAACTTCAAGACGAAATATCAGAGTGTATACCAATGCAAAATACTGGTACATGTATAATGAATTTATCACATTGAGTTGTCATTTTTATACGCCCGCCAAAAGGCGGACGTATTATGTGATGGCGGTTTCCGTCCGTCTGTCCGTGTGTCCGTCTGTTCGTCCCCTGTGTCCGGTCTATATCTGGGACAGTTTTCCATCTACAGTTCTAATTTTTGGTGAGTCGATACCCTACGGGGAGACGATGTGTCGCATACCAAAATGAAGGTCAAGGTCAGAGGGTCAAAGGTCACTGGCCTAAAAAACAGGAAATCACTGAAGTGTTCGTGTCCGGTCTATATCTGTGAAAGTTTTCTATCCACAGTTGCAATTTTTTGTGAGTGGATACGCTAGGTAGAGACGATGTGTCGCGTACCAAAATTGAGGTCAGAGGTCAAAGGTCACTGTTGCCTAAAATCAGGAAATCATTTATCATTGACAGTTTTCTATCTACAGTTCTAATTTTTGGTGAGTAGATGCCCTAGGGGAGAACGATGTGTTGCATACGAAATGTAGGTCGAGGTCAGAGGTCAGAGGTCAATGGTCAGTGTGACGGAAAAATCAGGAAATCATTAAAAATTTCTAATTTTTTATGAGTGGATTCAAAAGGGGGAAATGAGGTGTCGCATACCAAAATATAGGTCAAGGTTGAAGGTCAAAGGTCACTGACCCAAAAATCAGGAAATTATTGAAAATAACATTTCTTTGTGTGAGTAGATACATTAGGGGGACACAATGTGTCACATATCAAAATGTAGGTCAAGGTCAACGGTCAAGGTCAGTGTGACCCCAAAATCATGAAATTGTTAAAAATCATGATTTTTTTAGTACACTGAGAAATTACGGGTAGCCGTTTTGTCATGTACGAAAATTTAGATCCAGGTCAATAGTCAAGATGACTGACACCAGAATCAAGGTGAAAGGTCAAAGGTCACTGTGACCCCAAAATCAGGAAATTATTATAAATAACATTTTTTTTGTGTCAGTAGATACATTATGGGGACGTGATGTGTCGCATACCAAAATGTAGGTCAAGGTCACTGTGACCCCAAAATCGTTAAATTGTTAAAAATCATGATTTTTTGTGTCCATTGAGAAATTACGGGGAGATGGTTTGTCACTGTCACTGTGACTCTAAAATCAAAAAATCTTTGAAAATTACTTTGTTTTGTGTCCGTAGATTCATTAGGGGGACATGATGTGTCACATTCCAAATTGTAGGTCAAGGCTGAACGTCAAGGTCACTGTGACCCCCAAAATCCTGAAATTCATACAAAATCATGATTTTTTTGTGTATATTGATACATTGACGGAAGACGAAGTGTCGTGTACCAAAATTTAGGTCAAGGTAACTATGACCCCAAAATCAGGAAATCACATTTTCATATGCCTGTCGAAGACGAGGTCATATAATGCGATGTTGTGTTCTGTCCATTCATCCATTAACATTTGTTGTCCATGCGATATCTCTAGTTTCAAGGTATGGAATGGTACCAAACTTTGAGTATACCTCACTCGCATGGCAAAGAGGAGCCATACATTTTGAGATCAATTTGTCCAAGGTCAAGGTCACAGGTCTTCAAAACTGAATGAAGTTTAGCTGACCATATGTGTTAGGTTGGAATATTCTCTCCCCTACATGTATATGGCATTCATCCTGTCTCATATTTGAAATAGCTAAACTGTTGTGAAATAACAACCATACATTTAGTAATTTAACGGGGAGAGGGATCCTTTATGAACTTCATACCTCTTTATTAACTCAAGAACAAAGGTTTACTTCATCACTTTCTTCTTCCTTCATGAAAAATTATCTCGTCTGAAAGGAATCCATTTGCAGGAAAACTACTATTTTCTTGTTTGAATATTGTCGATTTCAGTGTGGGATATGTGAGCTCTCGGCTCTTGCTTCAAGGTCAACTAGTTACCAAGAGTTAAGCTCGTTTTAGTTTATCATTCAATATAAGATGTTATATATGTTACATTCTCAGAAGCACAAAATTGTAGGCTAGCTACCAATTGGAATCGAAGCTATCAAACAACCTTGAAATTTGGACCAATATAATTTCAGATACACGGGCGTATATTGAAGCCCCGTTGAGCTCGGTCAATACTTGGATGGGTGACCGGGTGCTGTACTGACTGGGCTGATCAGTGTCCAGAATAATAGGAACTGTGGACACTCTCGTGTTCTGGCACATGTAGGCACCGTCGTGATATGACTGAAACAATGTTGAAAACGACGTTAAATCCTACTCACTCACTCACTTGTTCTCATTTGTTTCAAAATATATCACCAACCTGAAAGAAAGATCAATGTTCAATAATGCCAAGACATCATGAGTCAGACATGCAACATTGATTCCTTTTCCTCTGTTCTGCGATGAACAATAAACCGGATGAACTACTTAGCTGGCTTTCTTACGTTCATGTTTCTGTGATATATAAAGCTTTTTTTACAGAGATATGCCTCTTTACAGATATATTAATTTCTATTTCTGACATATATGCCTGAATGTAACCAACTATATCTGCACAAATTTGTTCGGTATAGCTACTATATTTTGGAAACTTATTTATATTGTTGTATTGGATTACTCACCTCGGCTTATGGAGTTATGCCACTTTCGGATGTAATAATCTTCGATTTTGTTATCTGTAGCTGAATGTACAAGTTATATCTGCAGATCTGTGTTCGGTACAGCTTATTCAACTCTGTTCTTATTTTACAGAATGCTAAGTCAGATGCCTATCGAAAGTGGCTCCCCTCGGCCCATATTTTACAGAGTTATTCCCCTTTACATATATAGTAATTTCTATTTCTGTCCTAGATGCCTGAATGTAACCAACTATATCTGCAGAACTGTTTCGGTATAGCTACTATAGTTGGAAACTTATTTATATTGCTATATTCTACAAGCCATTATCGAAAGTGGCTCCCCTCGGCCCATATTTTACAGAGTTATGCCCCTTTACAGATATATTAATTTCTATTTCTGTCCTATATACCTGAATGTAACCAGCTACTGGTATATCTTGATCATCCCACATAGAACTATCTTTTCCCCAATTCATAAAAAGTGTGCTTGACGAGGGGAAAATCAATCCTGTGCACGATATCAGCCCAAGGGCAGATAACCGATATCAGGCCCACGCTTGAGGGTAGAAATCCATATCATGATATGGAACGGTGCCATTCCATAGTATCAATTAAACTAAATGTCGACTCCAATATCATGGGCAAATATGTGATAAAGTAGGTTATTTTGCTTAACCAGAAGACTACTACAGTATTGCAGTTATTTTATATTTCACCTCAACACATTGCTCTGCTCTGTTGTAATGTTTATTACCTGTTGTTTAATCTATTATAATAACAGGTGAGAGAGAGAGAATTAGAGGACAATCTTCAACTCCGGGATAAACAGAAAGATATAGGACGACTGCAAGGTCAAATCGATGAACTGAAAGAAAAGATTGGAGGACTTGATCCAGCAAGTCTCGATCGACAGAGAATAAAATATGAAGATGAACGAGAAGAACTTAGGAATATGGTTAGTGATATGTATATTTCCTATTTGTTTTGGAAACTTATTGATCTCTTATATATGCTTAATTGGTGCTTGTATGAAGGGATCTGTATTACTGAACTAAAATCAAATCTAATGAGGGGTGTGCAACTGAAGGAATTAAACCAATCAAAGAGAATTTCACTCCGCTTCAAAACAAATAACAGCTGAGACAAAAACTACATGTGTTGTTTTTGTCCTGATGTAGACATGAACAGTGAACTGGGTTAACATACATTTACCCCATGCAGTACTCAATAGATAGATTCCTTCAATGTGATGGAATCGGTAGGCAAAGAAATTTCTCATGTAATGCCAGCATAAAGCCAGCAATGCCTAATGCAGTAAGTGCAGGACTGAACATTGGTCAACAGCTTGCCTACGTGAAAGTGAAATCTATGAAAGTGTCTGTACATGCTGTTCTGCCATGTAGATAGTTTGTGTGTATGTTCTGCTATTTCATTGCTGTATGTGTTCATGATATTGATGTTATAGAAGCACCAGTTGGAGGGTCGTCAGCGTGGTTACCTGGACCAGATAAACAAACTTAAACAAGAGCTTCAGACAGACTTGTATAAAGGAGCTGACATGAAATATAGGGATCAAAATATAGCTCTCAGAGTAAGTACAGGCATGTGTTATGATCTCCGAAAATCTTTTGATTTCTTTGTGTGTGTTTTTTTTCAATGGAGAGAGGGTTCATACGCTTCCTGGAAAGTCTTCAAAACTCCTGGAATTTAATTGCTAACCTGGATAGCCCTGGAAAATGCTTAAAAATAAAGTTAAACTCCTGGAAGAACTAAACTTGCATTACTGTGCCAAAATTTGTCCCTGAACTTCGTTAATTTGCTCATCTTTGTTGCGAGTTATTGTACTAGACTCCTGGAAAATTAAAAATTATTGACCTGGAAAGTCCTGGAAAACTCTTGGAATATTTCCCTGCTGTAAGTGTATGAACCCTGTGTAGATAAAATCACCTTAGAAATATCGCTCAATTATAAATAGAGATTGTTTTCTATTAAGGGGAGGGTAAATACAATATTTTGATTCTTCCAAAAATGAAGATATCTCAAAGATTTTTATATATATTGGATACATGACCAAAATTATTTGAAAAAACATCTTTTGCACAAAGATATATGTATCGGTTTCCATGGTAATGGTGGCCATCTTGGATTTTTGGGAACGCATAATACGCTAAAGTAAAAGAGCAAACTTCATCAAACATGTGTGCGTCTATGTATTCATTGAATGTCTGTGTATATATATGGAAAGAAGTATGCGTTTATGTATGTAATGTTATGTGAATGTAAATATGATTGTTTTTTTTGTACAACAAAAATGAAAAAAGAATATTTAAAAAAAACAAAAAAAAACTTCATCAAACTTGCAGGGTATCTCTGTGGTGTGTTCCTTTGTGCAAATAAGAAGTTTCGAGCAAAAGAAACCATTGGAAGCAAAATTTAAGCCGCTTTACTGATTTACACTAAAAAAGCATATGCCTTGTCATAAGAGGCAACTCTAACTGGGGCACCTGTGGTGTTGCCGGGTGTGAATAGGAATAGAATGCTACCCGTGGGTTTCCTGGATGTGAAAAGGAATAGCACCCAAACATCATGATATGGCTGAAATATAGTTAAAAGTGACATTAAATCATATTCACTCACTCCTCCATACTGGGCTTTGAATTTCATTTCAGTGTAAATTCTAAAGCATCTGCCTGCTCTTTAGCATTGAAAGCATAGGAAGATTTCTGTCCTATATTGGACGATATACTACTCTTGGCTATATTCCAAAATGGGCCTATTCCAAATATGATTTGGCAGGCCTCTCGTTTTAAGGTGCGCGATCGCACTCCCGCACATTCGAGCTCCTGAACTTGGAACTAGGTGTGCAACTATAGTGCACCTGGCATTTTGCGGTCATTAAAAAACAGTAAACGTAGCTAAATGCGTTACCAACTTACGTGTGCCATTAAACTGCCTTTCAACAGCAACGCATGTGTTTACGTCCGGTTATATGGTCTCCCTTGCGGAAGTAGCTCTCCGCTAGTGGAAGTCAAGAAGCGTACCGGTACCTTGTTCGTAGAGCCGCCCATGTGTGATTGCTGTGTACATTACAATGAATCTGCCTTGTTGTGGTCTCATGTGATTCAGGTTTACACTACATCCGGATCTCCCTCCTTCCTTACGTCCTGGCATATTGGCACCGCCATGACGCAGGGCAATTCTGTGCAGCTGTCGACATTCATGGCATGGAACTTTCATGACATAGGCTATGAAGTATCCGAAAGTGACAATAAGGTTCAAGTTGTGAACGTTTGGTGCCGTATTTGCGCAAAATACAAGGATGAAATCCACAAGGACGCCCGTATTCGGGGGATAGCGGCAAAGGAGCTGGAAAAATATGTCGTGGGAACAAAATTCCTTAGCAAATTCACAGTATTACACCACTTGATTTTGACATGAGAGATAACCCATCACTCGCCTAGACTCGTTTAAGGGGTGTGATTTTAGGTGTGCTAACCACACTCCTGAGAATAAATAAGGCGAGTGACAATCACTCGCCTGTTGTCCCACAAAACAAGAGGCCTGATTTGGATGGGGCGGATAGGGTAATGCACTGTCTGCTCCATAGTAAATAAATATAAATGAAAATTACTCACAACTTTTGACTTTCAATAGATTATTCACTCAAACAACTGTTTCACTTAGTTTTGCGACTCCAAACACTTTCATATGTGAAGCATTTCACATAATGCGTGTCGTTTCACTGAATCTATATTTCCGAGGGCATGGTAATCGTAGAAAATATATGAATAGAGCACGTGCTTTCTGAAATCGCAATGGTGTAATGACGATAAGATAATGAATGGTAAAACGGAATTGCGGAAACGGAATGTTTTAGGAGTCGGCCTGCAGTTTCATCCCAAAACAATAGGCAATTCCATTTTACCATCCATTATCTGAGCAGTTGGAGGACGGAAAACTAACATTTATTTCTTCATGAATATTTCTGGTTTGGGGGGGGGGGGGGGGAAGGTGAGAGCAGGTGATTATTTCATGGAGGCATGGGCTGTGGCAGTCTAACCTAATTTCTCAATTTCTGAAAATGTTCTGAGGTGCTATCCTACTGTCAGACAAATATCATTATGTGGCTAAACGACCTGATCATAAAAAATCTCTGTGCTATACTTGTATTGCCATTAGTATCAAATCATAGGAAACAAAACTTGCCTATTAAACATACTTTTTGGGATATAGTGTTCAAGACCTGATCATAGGGCTTGGTTTTCATTGTAGTTGACAGGAATCCAGACCAAATTCTGCAATTCCAACTTGTAAAAATCCTTGAGAACCAAAACTTACTTACTTAGGTATTAAGCAGTCTACATTCATACTCACAAACTTGATGGATTCTCAGTATTCATTTTACGAGATTACTGAGAGGAATTGTTGGATTGTGAGCTCTCTGATCTTTTAAGATAATAAATAAGATGGACTATTATAATTTCCATTGGATGTTTTCTCTTACTAGACAACAGAGTTAGCTAACGTGGACTTAGAGAGGTACTATAAGGCTCTGGACAGGTGAGTAAATAGCTGAAAATTTTTCCGCGTATGAAAAGAAATAGGAACCAAACATCGTGATATGACCGAAATAGTGTTGAAAGCGACGTTAAATCATATTCCCTCACTCACTCTGCTCGCAGTATAAGTGTGTTCCTTCTGAGAAATAAATGGAGGAATGAATCAGTGATTGGAGTTTTCCAGATTTTTGTCAAGTTTTGGCATACATGTACATGTAAGTGGTACACAAATTTGTGAAAATCTGTCATTTTTCAGATTTATCATGCCAGGTCTCTCCGATCTTTGATGAATATGTTGCATGAGAATTAATACATATGTTAGAATGCTATCTATTCAGTTTCTCATAAAAAGTATTGAAGGAGAAATTCTGAGGTGATTTGATGTTATTGATTGAATTATTAGAGAATTTTCTTTATTCTCCATTTACTGTAATAATTGATTGTATAACAATTTATAAAAATATTGTTACTGGAAAATATACATATTAATCTATGATTGACTTGAAGAACATTTCTTCAAGAAAATTTACAGTAAAGTTTATAGCTTTTGATGGCTAGCAGCCATTGGATGGTGTAATTTATGATGAAAGCTCATTCTTCGGTGTGGTGAAAAATACCAACCTGAAATCAAAGGACAAATACTTTATTGCGAATAGCCTGATAATACATCTATGTTTTCTTATTTGAAATTTATGCACATTGTAGAGCCATAATGAGTTACCACAGTATGAAAATGGCAGAAATCAACAAGATTATCCGAGAGTTGTGGAGAAATACTTACCGAGGCAATGGTAGGTGTGGCTAAAACTGTTACCATACATTTGCCTTCACGTCATTCACCGCTTTTGAAATTTCATCATAGCTACCCAAAAAAAAGCGAAAAATGATTTTTTCAATGCAAAATTTTTCAAGATTATTTCAATCATATAGCTCTCATTTGAAACAGTGTTGCCACTCTGGGTATCTTCTAAACTTAGCACCCTTTAACCTTGTATAATTTTAAGCTTACATCATAGGTGTCCTAGCCTAGAGCAGCCATGCATGTTGGGGTAATCCAGATGGGAAATGTTTTGTTTGGCCCTCATTTATCCAGATCAGCAAGGGCCAAACAAAAGGCACTCCCTGTGGATTACCCCAACATACATGGCCACCTTTTGATGCTTTCAACCTTCCTATATGATGCAACTACAATCCTCGAAGATCGGTCTTCACCCCAGGACTATGGGCCCCTCCCACCCTCTTAACTCCTCAGCCAGTTGTGATATGACTGAAAAAATTGTTGAGAATGACATTAAATCCTACTCAATTACACTCGTAAACTGAGCATTGCCCAAACCCATTTCATACCCCCCAGTCTGAATGCTTACATCTTGGCACACCTATACAATGCAGCCATTACCCTCATAAACGGAAGTCACAATTAAGCATCGTCCCACCCCCATTCATATTACCCCAATATGTTATGAAAACAACATAACACCTATCCAAATTTGCAGGTCTACTACATATCTGTCCTTTAGAGAATACTGATTGAAGTGTTGCCATCTCAAATTGGACTTCTCGTGTTCAAGTGACTCTGAATACCCACAAGGACGAGAGGTTCTCATCATTGTGTGATTCATAAAAGTGCAGTTCGGCACTAAACAGACTGTACTCTGGAATCTGAGATAGTCTGTAAAGATCAGTCTCTACCTCTGACTCAGTTTTCTGGCTAAAGTTATTGCCCATTCTAAACTGTTGCTGCAAAAGCTTGCTTATGCCTTAAGCAACTCCACGCACTGTATGAAACAACAATTACCTGTTGATATAATCTTATTAAATCTATGGACTACATGTTGAATCAATTGTCATATTGTTTATTGTTTCCCCGCACAGACATAGAGACAATAGAGATTCGATCAGATGAAGATGACAGTGGACAGATGAAATCTCGCCGTGTCTACCACTATCGTGTGGTCATGATCAAGGGAGATGCTGACCTGGACATGAGAGGGCGCTGCAGTGCAGGTCAAAAGGTCAGCCATGACAATAATTTTCACACATGCTACAAGTAGGCCTATTTATTGTATAGGTACCAGTGTTCGAAATAGCCATTTGCCCGATTGCCCGGGGCAACAGGAATTTGTCTCGGGCAACAAGAAATGAATGTGTGGTAGCCCGTCAGGCAACCTCATAAAAATATGAATCAGTAGTATTCCCGATAGGATTTGCTCTAAAACTGACGATTACGTGAACTACAAAATTTTAAATATGCGAATAAGTACCTTGACCAGAATTGAACGATGGTCCGTTTTATTTCACATATCCACTTTCATGCGGCCTGGGCGCTGATATTTTGAATCATTTTGGAGCTCAATGCTGTTGCTATGGGGACAGCCTCCGTGTTGATGAAATCAGCATCATGCTGACTTCGCATGTACTTTTGACGCTATTCGCTGATGGCTAACCAGTTGTGAACACAGACATGGCTGTGAAAAAGCCAAAACAGCGCGAGGCGGGTAAAAGTGCTGAATATGAACAGAACCGCGTGAGAACATTTTTTCCCAGTTCGAGAGACGGTAGACGGTAGGCTTGCTTTTCTTTGAAATTTACGGGAATCGAAACAGATTCTCATAACTTGACAGGAATCCACAGAAATCTAAAGCAGTCATTTCTATACAGATTCAAATAATTTTTACGGGCATCTGTTGGATTCTTGCGAATTATTTTGTGGGAGTGCAGACGGGAATCAGATTCCCGTGGAAAAGCCAGCCCTGGTCGAAACTGGCTGAAATTTGATTTTGAGCAACTTGGTTAATACACTTCTGTCACTGTTCCTCATCTTGAATAAATTTTACAGACATCGATGAAAACAAACGATATTTATTGTTCAGTATTAAATTAAATTTTATTGATATTATTACAATTTCTGAATACTCAGTATTTGGGTCACAGAGTCATTTTATGACCAGTCGTTATCCATTAAAGATCCTTGATCCTTGAGCGCATGGCACTAAAAACTCTTAAGGAATATGTATTTCCACCGGTAACTTGTAACTCTAATATTAAAACCACACTGTACTTAAACTGAAAGAATTTGTTTTAAAAAATCACAGTATATTTTCGGGCAACTTCAAAGTACAGTCGGGCAACCTATAATTCAATGCAGGTTGCCTGAAATTATTTTCTATTTCGCACCCTGGGTACTCCAGTCACCTTTTTATCCATGATATATTGGCCACTTCAACGAAACATATTTCTATTAACTATTTTTATTGGCTACACAGCAAAAATAGCGTCCGTATTGTTACAGTACTGTTATATATCAGTACTGTACGTTTCAGTACTGTTTCATTACTGTAATATTTACAATACTGAATTGCTACTGTTATATAGCAGTACTGTTTCAGTGCTGTTATATTTCAGTACTGTTTCAGTACTTTGGTAGAAATGTACTGAAACAGTACTGACGCTATTTTTGCTGTGTACAAGACCTTGTCGTTGTGGTTGATGTTCACAACACCAAATGAGACCAGATAAACCTGATGACAAAATTGTGTCCCCACTAACAACAGTTTCTTTTCTATGTCGAGTTCTTCTAAATTCAACTATATATTGCGATGAAAATAATTAATGAAGCCACTTTACTTTTAGGTGCTTGCTTCTCTGATAATTCGCTTGGCATTGGCCGAGACATTCTGTTTGAACTGTGGTATTCTGGCCTTGGATGAGCCCACGACTAACCTGGATCGTGAGAATATAGAGAGTCTAGCGTTTGCTCTGGTAGAGTAAGTATCAGGTGTTAGACTGAATCAAACTATTCCCTAGCTTCACAGGCACTTTTTGGGAAAATTTATAAGGAAGGGGGTTTTTTATAATTTTTTTACTCTCTTACAGGTTACATGATAGCAATAATAATCTTGGAGTTACTTGAAGAGTCTGTCTCCAACAATACTATTTCATGCAAATAAAACAAGATATCAAACAACTCTGAATCATTGTTCTTTGAAGATTATTTTGGCAAAATTTGAGAGAGAAATGTGTAAAAACGAGAGAAAAAAACTTGTTAAAATGTAACACTTTTTCTTGCTGTGGGTTTAGGGAGCTTCTTGAAATTAGGGCATGCTAGGAACTGGCATAAGGCTTTCCAAACAGAGGCATGGTGCGCCAAGTTGGAACTTCATGGCATACATTTTGGAACTTGACAGAGGCTGGCTTATACCATACCATGCAATAACATGAGTGGGATGGTGTATGCCATTCCAATTGGAATTCTAATCCATCCAGATCAGAGCACTAAACTGGGCATGGTGTATCTCATTCGGATAACTGGCATCAAGGAACTCATGCCCTAATTTCAAGAAGCTCCCTTAGGCAGCACTAACAAGCTGATGTGGTGGTGCCTGTGAAGCTGGAAGTATAATTTATTCAGCCTTAGTATATAACCTTTATGACCTTGACATCTCCATTTCTCATCCACATAAACATTCAATTTGATAATTGTGACTCAGCTAAAAAACCACATTTAGGGTTCCTATTCTACTGAATTGACTGTTTTCCGATCAATATGGTCCACCACCTCCTTATGTATGTCCTATATTACCAAGGACTTCGGGAGCAGTGTTAAAGAAGGCCAACTCTGTTCTACAATTCTTGACTAAACATTGTTTGAACCAATGTTGAGTCTTATGTTTATAAAAAAAATGAGGCTCTTTAAAATTGAGCAGTTGATAGATCCAAATTCTGTTTGTTGTTGGACAATGTTTGGTGTATTTCAGAATTATCAAGAGCCGCTCAGAACAGCGTAACTTCCAGCTGGTTGTGATCACTCATGATGAAGATTTTGTGGAGCTGCTCGGTAGATCCGATTATGTCGAGGAATATTACAAGATTGGTAAAAATGCATTGTGAGTAGCTACTACACTATTCTCATCGCATCAGATTGTATACCGTACCTCCCACTCTGAGATATACCCTCTGATTGTATACCATACCTCCCACTCTGAGATATACCCTCCGATTGTATACCGTACCTCCCACTCTGAGATATACCCTCCGATTGTATACCGTACCTCCCACTCTGAGATATACCCTTCGATTGTATACCGTACCTCCCACTCTGAGATATACCCTCCGATTGTATACCGTACCTCCCACTCTGAGATATACCCTCCGATTGTATACCGTACCTCCCACTCTGAGATATACCCTCCGATTGTATACCGTACCTCCCACTCTGAGATATACCCTCTGATTGTATACCGTACCTCCCACTCTGAGATATACCCTCTGATTGTATACCGTACCTCCCACTCTGAGATATACCCTCTGATTGTATACCGTACCTCCCACTCTGAGATATACCCTCTGATTGTATACCGTACCTCCCACTCTGAGATATACCCTCCGATTGTATACCATACCTCCCACTCTGAGATATACCCTCCGATTGTATACCGTACCTCCCACTCTGAGATATACCCTCTGATTGTATACCATACCTCCCACTCTGAGATATACCCTCCGATTGTATACCGTACCTCCCACTCTGAGATATACCCTCTGATTGTATACCGTACCTTCCACTCTGAGATATACCCTCTGATTGGAGGTGTGGAATGCACCCTGATGATGGTGTACGTGAAATTGGCGCTCTCGTTGAATTATTTCCTGTTTTACTGTTTCCTCGTCAATATGTGAGGAGATGAACGTTGCTACCTGTCGTAGAAGCTGAGTGACAACCTCTGATGTTTACTTGAGAAATTGCGAGAATGCCAGTTGACTCAAAATAGTTCGTCAACCGGCACGATGTCGGAAACTGGCACCCCGTCAACATCTTTGTGTGTGGAAAATGGCGCCGAAAACATTAACACTGCCAGGGGTAAGGTGTCCGCCTCTAAAGATCCAAACCAAATACCAATTAAATGTGGAAAAAAGACAATTCTAACCTGGCGCAAGGTTCTCATGCGCAGGTATAACGACCATCTGCGTACGCTTCCGTTGGCACATGTGGAGTGGGCCGATACAGACAAATCTCATAACGTGATCAATGTTGACGATGACAACAGAACATTTTCCTACATGTTGCCACACCCACAGCTTCACAAAACTATCATCCAAGTGAGCTATGCCAACTCTAAGCTGGTTACCATGACCCTGTTCTATTCGACAGGCTGTCTTCTTGTTCAGGGCACATTGTCTCAACCCTGGTTATCACAAGAATTTACTGAACTGCAACAAATCGTAAGTAAAGCTGACAAAATTCTTGAAAGCAATACAGAACAAGCATCTGAGGCATTTGCTGACACTGAGATGTTATCTCTCCCATCAGTCATAGTGAATAAACATGTCGGTTCTACATGTAGTTCCGGAGAAAATACTGCGGTTGAGGTAATAGAGCACACCAAGCACCCAAGCCTATTCGCTTGTACTAGTAGTTTGAATGGTGACCTCTCGACAAGCAACACTTCAGTGGAGGAGTCTGCCTCCCACAATAGTGAAACTGCCCAGGTACATGATAACACTGCTATAGTTGGGACTGTCCCTCATGATAATCCACCACCTGTCCCGGAAATTAGTGGTACCGTAGTTGAAACCAATAATGTCTCACATGAAAGTTCTTCACCTGTCCCTGCACATCAGGATACTCTGACATCTGCTGACTGCACTGGAACACCTCCTTCTACCCCTTCACAAAACACACAATCTACTGAAACAACTGACGTCAGTTCGAGTGCAGCAAACCATTTTGAAGAGGCGTTCATCAGACTTGAAACACGTATGAGTGAATTTTTCCTAGACTTTACCTCAGTGGCTGAAGAATTCAGGAATCACAAGGTTCAGTCTGCCAATACATTTCGGGTGGAAATCACGAACATTAATGACAAACTATCAACCCAAGCCGACAAATTGAACAGTCTATCAGAAGTAATCAGTAAAGCTGACCGCAGTATACAGTCTAACCTACAGAAGCACAAAGCAACAAATCAAGACCTGATTAACAGAGTTACAACTCTCGAGGCACAATGTAAATCTCTCGACTCTATCCTCTATCTGCAGATCACAATCTGAGACCATTGCCTTGCTCAGCGCACAAGTAGAATCCATGGCCCACAATTCCAGCCCAACTGGAACCCATTCAGTACTAGGAGAAAACACTAGTCTGGCCCAGGTCGACTTAGCGACAATACATGGATCTCAGAACCGCTTCAATGTATTAGCTGATGAACTGGAAACTTCAACATTAACTTCAAATCATAGTGGCAGTCACTCTGCTACTCAACACTACAGTGAAATCAATACAGAGGTCCGTAACATTGTTGATCAATCTCAAGTTAGGCAAGCTTCACCCAGCCCAGATGTGTCTACGAAGCCACAACAAATACGAGTTGTGATAGACGGCAAGTCGGACACACAACAGGTCTCCAACAACATAAATTCAATATCCTACCCAGGCAATACTACTGTACTGATACTCGGCGACTCGCTCACAAGTCTACTGGACCATAAACGTCTCTCGCGTGATAACGAAGTTTGTTCGGTCCTGTCTCTTCCTGGGGCTTCATTCACCACCCTTGACAACCACATTTCCAAAGCACGGGTCGATCTTAACATCAATAATGTCATTCTCCATGTAGGTATCAATTCCTGCAAGCAGTCTCCGTACAATATCTGCTCATCTGACATAGTGAAAATTGTGCGCACGGCCAGAGCAAAATTTCCGAAAGCCACAGTCACAGTATCGCTGATTATACCTCCTCGAGCCAGAGGGAAGCTGTATGACTCAGTGGTTAAGGCTAATAGTCTGATCAGGCTAGTGTGTCAGAGTGAAAACACACAGGTCCTTGACAGCAGTGTGGGCTACCTGAAATCCAATGGTGACCCAAATGCCCACCTCTACCATGATATGGTTCATGTAAACAGGCGTGGAATCGGTGTATTTGCCAAATTCATTCTCCAATCACTGTACAGAAACTACACACCCTATGGCAACCGAGAACAAAATCGTGGGAACTACCAACACTACCACAGTCCAACTTCTCCTTCGACCAATGACTACAGCGTCTACACACCCTCGCAGCAAATGCGACCACCATCCTTCAGTAGCAGGCCATCATACAGCCAGTCAGTGAGTTACCACTCTCCAGGAACTACTAATCTACAATCAAGTGAATGGCCCACCTTGATCCCTGCAACTGGTTCACACTATCCTGAGGGTCGACCCAGTGAGTGGCCTGTTTCGAACCTTGTAACTGGTTCACAACATCCTGATGCTCGTGTAACTTTCAAACATGATGATCCTCAAACTAGCACAACATCCAACTCGAGAAAAGAGTCCAGCTCCTCGGGGGACACTCGTCATATTGTCCAACAAATAGTTCAGTGCCTCTCTGCCATGCTCTAATAATTTCTCTCATTGGTTGATGTACAAAGTTTTTGTACAAAGTGAGAATCATTACTTCAACATATTCATTAATCTAATATGGATGATTTGTAATGAATATAGTAACAATAGTAGATAATTCTATATTTCAGAATAATGCGTTTATTAACTTTGTATGCCATACACTGAGTACTTGATTGACTGATGTACCCATATTCTTGTACAAATGTGGATCACTAGTCAGCCTATACTTTTATCAATTGAATGAAATGCATAATCATATGCACCTAGAATGTATATGGCACTTCTGCTTTACTGAACAATAATATTAGGTTCAATAATTGATAAACCTGTACAGGCAGTAAAACTGTGGAATATTTTGGTGTAATCTGAATGAGGTTAATATATATATATATTTCTTTCTACGGGTTGATTCAATTCTAATTGTTATATGAGAATAACTTGGGTAATAGGATAGCCTACGACAGGCCATTTTAGTTGCATACATATTAGAATGGAGTGGTTTAGTTGTTCCTTCTGGAATGTACAGGGCCTTGATGAAGATAAGTGCTCTGACCGTGATTTTCATGATGCTGTTAGAAAATTTAGTTTCATCGGTCTCACAGAAACGTGGCAGCATTCTAATTTTAATGTTGACATTCCTGGTTATAAATTTAAGAATTTTAATACACCTCGTATTTCTGACCGGAGACCAAGGGGTGGTATTGGTATTTTGTATAAAAGTTCTCTTGATGTTCATGTTGTTCATGTTTCTGATCTTATGATATGGGTGAGAATCGAATCAAACTGTATTAACACTGAGCACGATTTGTATGTAGGTATTGCTTATTTCCGACCTGACAACTCTCCATACTGGAAACATTACACTGGTCCTGATCCTTTTGAGGAACTGGATACTATACTATGTAAATATGGCACTAAGGGGCACATTATTCTGGGTGGCGACTTTAACTCTAGAACCGGAACTCGGAGCGAGTTAATTTCTTCACAAGGTTCCCAACACCTCCCAGACCTACCCGAGGACACCTATAACTATGTACATACAATGCGTAAATCGCAAGATCCAATATTAAATACATTTGGCCGAAAACTTATCGAACTCCTTACTAACAACAAACTCATAATATTAAATGGCAGAACAGTCGGTGATGAACTGGGAAAGTTTACTTGTCATACTGGGCAGGGAAGAAGCACAAATGACTACGTGATAGTCTCGGAACTGTCCCTGTCTTACATAAAATACTTCCATGTATGCCCTTTGTTGTATCTGTCCGACCATTGCCAACTATTTTGTCTATCAAAGCTCAAGATAATGCCCGTTAACAAGCTTACATCCACAACTAACATCACATTTAACAAAATCAAGCTCAAGCGTAAATGGAACAAAAACAGTCCAGATAAAATTCAACATGAACTTCGAAGCGAGGAGATAAAACATCTACTTAACAACTTTATCATGCTACCGTATGCTCTTACAGATGCTGGGGCTAATCAGTGCTTACACGATTTTACTGATATAATTCAATTGCTTAATGCCAAGGCAACAACACAGGTCAAAATTAACAAAGCCACTAAAAAGAACAAATGGTATAACGGCAGCTGTAAGTCGGCTAAATATAAAATGAAAGGTGTTTACAAACTGTATAATGATAAACAGACTGACGATCATAGAATGTCATATCTTAAAACTAAAAAAGAATACAAAAACTTAGTGCGTAGAACCAAGTCACAGTACTATAGTAGCCTAATAGATAAACTACAAGATGCTAAAGAACGTGATGCATCTTATTACTGGAAACTCTTAAAAGAACTCGGCGGAACGCAAAAACAAATAGACAGGATACCGATTGGCAATCAAGCAATCGCTAGCCATTTTACCCAGCTTCTAGGCAAACCACAAGAGAACACGATGAACGCTAATCTCCCAGATAATCCATCCGCGGAATATGATAACAATCTAAACACGCCAATTACAGCCATCGAAATTCAAAATTCTCTTGCTGAACTAGGTAATAATAAATGCCCCGGTGAGGATGAAATAAGTAATGAGCTGCTGAAAAGTGTACTACCTAGTGCCATTGATCACACTGTGCGTCTTTTTAATATCATTTTGGACACTGGTTACTTTCCTACCCAGTGGCGTACTTCTACGATTATTCCATTACACAAAAAAGGAGATCGATCCAACCCTGAAAATTACAGAGGCATTGCTATTGGCAACGCATTAGGTAAACTTTTCACCAAGATATTGAACAAACGTATTTCTGAACATATAGAAGATACTGGTCAAATAAGTCCAAATCAAACTGGGTTTAGACCCGGTTATCGCTCGACAGACCATATATTCACCTTGCGAACAGCTATCGATAAATATAGTCATTCTAAGAAACCGCTCTACTCCTGCTTCGTCGATTTTCGCAAAGCATTCGACTCCGTTGACAGAAGTCTCTTATTTACTAAATTAAAAAAGAAAGGGATTACTGGTAAAATATTTCGACTCATTTCAACACTATACAGTGACTTATCATATCGATTAAAATTTAATGATGTCATATCCTCAAATTTTAGAAGTGAAGTGGGTGTCCGACAGGGTTGCTGTCTGTCACCGACACTTTTTAGCATTTTCATCGATGACATCATGCAACTTTTTGACGATGGATGTATGCCTATTAACATAAATGGTCAAATGATATCGCATCTCCTTTTTGCTGATGACCTCCTGTTACTGTCTGAATCGCAGGCAGGACTGCAGAGTTGCCTTGACAAACTTCAAGCCTATTGCGACGACAACAAAATGTCCGTCAATATGGATAAAACGAAAGTGGTTGTCTTCAAAAAAGGCCCACAAAATACTAACCAGAAGTGGAATATTGGTACTACTAACATTAGTCAAGTAAACGAATACCAGTATTTGTAGCCCAAATCTTAAACCTGTTTCAATTCATGCCTATTAATCTCCGTCAGGAAGATGATACAACGTAGAAAACGGAAGTTAAAACTAAAAGTTAGCTCCCCTAGCGGAGAGTTGTCCGCCCCTAGGAGAACTCTCCCATCCCATTCCAGCCGGATTACTATAAAGGCTCTGCATCAGCCATTACTCATCCTCTATTCTCTGTTGTACCTCGACCAGTACACATCAGGAAGGAAGTGTTTATACAACCTGGGTTGTTGTTGTAACGACCCTCAGTATCCTTATCGGTTTTGTCTTGTGTTATTTCTTGTCGGAAATTCTTTCATTAGTTATGTCTGAGATTCCGATATCTAATGCATGTAATTCGTGTGTGAAATGGTGGTCCAGTTTGGACGCCCACACGGTTTGGTTTTTCTTGTAAAGAGTTGTGTTATCGGCGAAGTTCGCCGAGTGTATATTAGAGACCCGTTAGCGTGGGGAAATTTCGCCCAGGCTGGACGGGCCTACCTTTGCAGGTGTTCGGAAGTCGACAGACGTCTGTTGGGAATTGCTTGTAATTGACCTGAAAGCTAACGAAGTTATCGTTGCAATTATATAAATGTTTCCCATGGTCTTAGTAATCAGAACTCGCCCGCCTCTATAAATATACTAGCGGGACGGTTCTACGTCTAGTTAGACAGCCTACATGTATAGGTTTGGTTATGTATGCAGTCAAACCGGTTCCTTTGTCTACTTCGACAAAGACTTCTCTAACCTGCCGTGCCTTAGCAGTCCATTGTTCTCGTCGGACAATGAAATGCAGTGGGTTCGCATATCATGCTCGACCTCTCCTTTGTCTTTTTGTTTTCACACTCCGTTACCTAAACGGAATAAACGTGTCTTGTCTGTTTCTCCTTTGCGGGTTAATTCATAACGCAGTTCTAAATCCGTTTCTCGTTTTATGGTGGGTTATTCAGACCTACCATTGAGTGTCAAAATTGCTCTTGCGGTTTCGTTTATCGATGAATCAGCGATTCTATAATAGCGAAATGACATGTTACGGGACTTCAATTTTAGGATTGAGTTTGGGTAAGAAATAGAAACATTGTTTATAAATGTTTAATTTGTATTGGAAATATACTGAAAGTATTCACATTGACGAGGATGGTCACAAGTGATGATCTAAAAGACAAACCATTATTTTCATCTCATCAAATATTATCAACTAGACTATTATCGGGCATGAGGTCAAACTGATATAATGGTGGATTGAGACAGGTTGATTTGGTAACAGATAGAAACATTGTTTATAAATGTTTGATATTTCAATCAATTTCCATCGTTAAATATCCAATCTGTCGACGATTATTGCTTATTAAAATAGTGCATACTGCTTACGGAATCGGTGAGAATTAGACCGGGAATTCTAGTTCTATTTTTCGGCCCTCCCGTTCTCCGGTATGCCGTTCTCGTACTTCGACTCGACGTTCTCCTACACCGGTCTCGTCGAGTTCATCTGTGATTCCTTTTTCTTCAGTGTAAAGTTAGGAACATACGTCAATGATGGTTTTTCGGATAATTTCGATGCGCTTTTAGCGTTGCTGCCGGATATGCCGTCTACTTCGAATAATCCTCGTATTAAATGTCAGACGAAGGAATACTTCCTCGCCGTATGTTGTCTCACCTATGTCATTTTTGTCAAAGGTTCGATGGTGATTAAATTAATATTTTGGGGATAGTTTTTCTTTCACATTTCTGTCTTGTCAAAATTTTGTTTGGGCAAATTTGTAGACTTCACATGGTCTGTTTTTCCATCTGCCATGTGTTTATTGTCTTCGGACGTACGTCGCAAAATTAATTGGCTCTTGTCGGAGTTTTCAAAATTCTTATATCTTGAAATTATTACCCGATATATTTTCTAAAGTCAATATTAATATCGGGCTTATCTGATAACACAGTCCTGCGTGATGGAGACAATGTGTATTCAATATCACGTCTTCACACGAACAATGAGTTCGACCCGCTGTGTTTGGTGTGGGTTTTTACGGGCTCTCGCGACCTCGTTTTTATTGCTCAATTTGTGACAGATTCGTACTTAGTTCCCGGCATTTCTGTAAGTCTGCCTTTTTAGTGCTGAGATTTGAAGGCCGATGGTGATCTCTACAATAAACGATCAGGTTTGGTTTCGTTGATTCATGAATTTTATGCATTGAGTTTGTGTATATCTCAGGTAGGGTTGTAAATTGTATCCTCATCGGCGGGGGTTTTTCGTTTCTTCCCGCCGGAGAGATCGGATACTTTATTTGCAGCCGTCAAATTTTCATGTTGTTGTTGTTGCGTCTGTTCGGACTTGCAGTTTTGGTGGGTTCACTTTCATACATTCAGTTCCTTGGTCCTACCAAAATGTAATCTCTCTTGTGATATCAAGTTTTATTACGTATGATTTTGATATCCTGTATTCAAGAGAGACCTTACAGAGGTTTTATGTCTTTCATGCTGACTTGAATATGAAGCATGATTGTTGCATTTGTGTTACGTAATCACAACTCAACCCTATTTACTTCGACCCTGTGTCGCATCTTAATGAGCTTCTTTACTGATCTCTCTATGTAATTAAGGGTGTGTCGAACAACAATGAGATCATGTGCTGGTTTACGTGAGTGAGTAAACCTATTCACCCACTTATGCTGGTTTACGTGAGTGAGTAAACCTATTCACCCACTATGTGAAAGTGTGATTTTCTTGAAACACAATTGTCTGATTATTACATTGCTTGTTTTATTTCACACCATGTTGGTTCCATCTGTATACTGTATTACGCTTATAATTCAGATGGAGTTATGCACTAATTTTAATTTCTTCCATATGAGAAAATTTAAAATTACTAGCGTGAGTGGGAAGGTATTGGCCGGCCAAGGATCAAGCCTAGTGACACGTGAGTCTTGAAGTCTTCTATGGTTTCTTTCTACCAGGTATGTATTACCGGTACAGTCTACTAGAGCATCAAACTGCTTTTTTAGTAATGTTCTTACTGTTCTTCTCGACAAATTGTTCGTGCTAGGTCATTTCAAATTATAAATTTTTGAATAACCTCACTTTCCTGCCGGCGAGAGACTTAAATGTATTTCCTCTCTTCGGGAATTTAAAATTCTTTAAGGATCTTTCTTGGTTACCTGGAAAATCTTTGTTCTGGATGTCGGTTGTGTGACTATTTGGTTTTTAATAGTAACATTGTTGTAAATGTTTTATATTCTCTCCATATAAAACTCCAGTACTGAATTTCATGTACAGGAGACAAATTACATCGGGAGAGGTCATAATGTAACCATGTTCATTGATACATTATTCATGTTCACTGACACAAAGATCCATAATCCCATTTATCTCATTGAGCTTACATTTGGTGATTAACGCTACAAACATTTAATATGTTCATCTCTACTGCGTTTAAAGAGAAGGAAAATTATTGTAATCGACTTCGGGGTTACTGTTTGCAACGCCCTTCTGTTACGTCGTGTGCTTTTATAAGTTGTATCCTGCTCCATGATGAGCATGTATATACATTAAGTTGTTGTGAATGAGGAAATCACTACGTTGTTTATCATATACAACGTTTCTCGCATTTTTCACATTACGCTTTCCTATTACACCTTGACGACATGTTCATTACACCGTCATGTGTCTCTCATACGCCTGTGCGTCATTCTATTACATCGGTTAGATGTTTCCGGTACGCCATAACGCCGTTTGTCACGTCATTTCTTCATTTGCGAGTTGCATATTTTATATCCATTCATCGGCACTTCCTTTGATTCTCCATCGTCGATCGTCGGTGGGAGGGGGAGTCCGTTCGTTTGGCGTCAACTTTCCACTTGTATCAATTCCTCTCGGGTTTTTCACAATGTGATTTACTTAGGTTCGTCTTTACTCTACGAAGAGAGTTCTGTCCAGGCCTTGCTGTTTCCAGTCTGGAGTTCAGAATATCAAAATTGTATTGGAATCAGCAGTATTTGGTTAAATACTGTTATATGGATTAGGTCTTTGGATTATGGACATGGATATTCTCTGAGGACGACGGCGGGATTGGGAATGACGGACTAGTCGCCTTTAATTGAATTCAGCACAGTGTTAACACAGAGCCATGTTGACTTTATCACACTAACATTATGTTGAGATCCATTTACCTTAGGATTGTGCTTGATCAACACAATGTCTTCGTGGTGTACTTGTGGGACAGTTTTTCCGACTTTCTCCATCAAGTACTTTATTCCTATATTAACCGTTACACCAATGGTTAGACTTTGACATTATGGTTCTGTCGTCAACCTTAAGGTTGTTTATTATATGTAGGATCTTACTCACTACGTTCCTATATTTGTCCTGGTGCCGAGGACGTGATCGTTCCCGACTCTATTTCCCTCGTAATTGACTTCATCCTTCACCTTCACCAGGATAGGGAGTTTCATATTAGCACCATGGAAGGCTGTCGATCTGCTTGAATTGAATAGGGTGTTACGTCTTACCTTGGGTTCCGACATTAGCCTTAACGATAATATCTCTGCTCTTATTCACGCCTTCGCATTACAGTCTCGTTGTACTCGCCAACTGTTACCGAAATGGGATATCGGTGTGGTTCTGTGTGCTCTGATTATACCACCTTTTTGAACCCTTAGAGTCCGCGTCTATAAAAACTGTGTCTTATAAGACGGCCGTCGTGGCGGCGTTTGCTTTGGCGTCCAGACTGTCTATACTTCATGCTCTTGAAAGATCTTCTATGTTCTGGACAGCGGATCGGTCCTGCATTTCTTTTCGGCCCATTCCTGAATTTATCGCCAAAAATGAGTCTGTTTGTTCAGGTCCGTGCGCTCAACGTCGTACTCCATTCCTGTGTTGTCAGACTTTGTACATGGCCTCGAGGACGATCTTCTGCTATGTCCTGTTCGAGCCATCCGCCACTATCTTACTCGTACCGATCCGTTCACGGCTCTCGGCTACGGTTATTCTGTCCCTTCGCCTGTCAGCAAGGCTTGACATTTAAAAAGCCGCGTAGTTGAAGAAGACCATAAAATAGTCTTATCAATTGGCAGAAGGTAGATATACCATTGACGCCCCACTACTGTCTTCTGCTTCTTCTAATGTGATTCGTGCCATCGCTGCGTCATGGCCTGTATGGAAGAACTGACCCCTCCATGACATTATCCTGTCTTATGCCTGAACAATTAACTCCACGTTCACTAATATCTGTCTGAGGGATATGACAGTGCAATCAATAGTGTGACCACGCTTGGGCCACTGTGGCTACCCAGCACATTGTGAGTAATTTCAGAAAAAGAGGGGGGGGGCGGCAAAATTGTCACCATCGCAGCAAGACAGCCATCTTGCTGTATCAACTCATCTCATCTCATCTCAGTCATATTATTATTATTACATATATTATATGATAATAGGCATCTCAGAAGGTAGAAATAAGTCAGTTTGACCGGCCGTGGATTCTATAATCACCAATGAAGGCCTAACACCGGGATAGGGTGTACTCCTAACTGAAATTTGCTTCTGTTCTTCAGAAACTGACTTCCTTCTAGATGATCTCAGCTGGGTCCTCTGTGCTTTCAACTCAAAAGACACCTGCTCCAGACCTAGGGTCAACATTAGTGATGCAAGTACAGGGAGTTGACAAATGTGTAGCAGGACCCAGGGAGCAAGCACGGTCAATTCCAACGCATCGTTCATCACTCCAAGTATGGCGAGTTGATCCAAGAAGCTTGCGGACTGAGAGTGGTGTGGACTTGGCGACCCTCTAAGCTTCATGCCAGCTTACGCTCTCCCCTGTTCTTATGGTCGGCCAAGGATCTCCCTGTATGCAACGGCCTGCGCGTTTTAACTCCCCCCTAGTCATACAGTGTCTTCCAAGTAGGACCTTCTGCTGCCGATGTTGCCCCGGGTATCCTTACAACTTGGAGGAATTGTGTACCACACCACGAACACAGCTACATGGAGGAGACAATCAGAAGATAAGTAGCACTGTATCAATTTCTTCAATTACCCTATGCGTCTTTGACCAGGGTTTAATTTGTTGAGTAATAATGTCTCAGATTTATACCCATGTCTGTGTCGTTCCAGCGATTACTAGTCTGCTATGGGAGTTACCACAAGGCCGGGATTCCTGCCTCCATATGTTGGTACTGTGGCATGAATTGAAACAGGTTTAAGATTTGGGCTACAAATATCAAACATTTATAAACAATGTTTCTATTTGTTACCAAATCAAACCTGTTTCAATTTAATGGTCCCTCCCTCCGTCCCCTCATGCCGGCCTTAAACACTACAGGTCTCGGTAATTATAATGAGAATAGAGGGTGAGTAATGGCTGATGCAGAGCCTTTATAGTAATCCGGCTGGAATGGGATGGGAGAGTTCTCCTAGGGGCGGACAACTCTCCGCTAGGGGAGCTAACTTTTAGTTTTAACTTCCGTTTTCTACGTTGTATCATCTTCCTGACGGAGATTAATAGGCATGAATTGAAACAGGTTTGATTTGGTAACAAATAGAAACATTGTTTATAAATGTTTGATATTTAGGAGTTGTGTTTTCCAGAACGGGACACTTTCGGCAAAATATGGAACATTTGAGTCGGAAAGCATCACGTGGTTCGTATTCGTTGATTAATAATTTAACTGATAAACACGTACCCATAAAAACAGGATGCCATTTATACCAAACACTAGTTAAACCTGTATTATTGTACGCCTCTGAGGTCTGGGGGGTTGACGCCCTGCAGTACAAAAACATTGACACCATACCATTTGAGAAAGTTCAAAACAGATTTCATAAGAGGTTGCTTCAGGTCAACAGAGGAACGCACAATTGGGGTGTTCGAGCTGAGCTGGGCCTAAACCCTCTCTTTTACGATGTCGCTCTGAGGTCCGTGA